>KK112097.1:261675-300864 GCA_000611955.2 Stegodyphus mimosarum
ATGAAAGTAATTAAAAGTAAATTAATAAGCCCAAGACTTGCGCTAAAGCTGCAGAGTAATAAAGCAATAATTCACTATAAATTATAAAAAGAAAACACTCCATATTACACCTCCAAGCAACGGAAATTCAATTTAAAAACATTATTGAAAAGGTATTTTTCAGAATTTAAAAAAAAAATATAGAATTTTCAGTCCTCCTTGCTTTAAACACAGTTAAGGAAAAACTAAATCGCAAAAATGCGAAAATCAAAAGTAAACTTTTTAAGTATTGAAAAACCAGTTATTGTTATTGATAGCAGATTAATCGACTTATCAAGGGGATAAACCAATCTACCATCAATTAACAGTCATTAAAATAAGAGTTTATAATAATTTTAAAATAAGAGTGTTTCATCTTACTTCCAAGTAAGCGTCAAATTATTTGCTAGATTCAAATCACTAATTGATACTCAATCAAAATAAAGATATTAGTCACTAAACCAAAAGAATCCTCTTAAAAAGCAAATAATCTTTAAGATCAAAATGTTTTCACTAAGAACACAATTAATCTGAACGAGACGAGAACAAATTTTAAAAAAACATAAACATAACAGTGTTTAAAGCAAGGAGGACTGAAAATTCTATAAATTTTTTTAAATTCTGAAAAATACCTTTTTAATAATGTTTTTAAATTGAATTTCCGTTGCTTGGAGGTGTAATATGGAGAGTTTTCTTTTTATAATTTATAGTGAATTATATATATATATATATGTATGTATGTATGTATAAGTGGATGAAAATAAATATACACCCATTCCCTTGCTCCCTTACTTGGCTCAGTGAGCTTGGTTTTTTATTCTTATATGTTTATAAATTGTGCATTTGTTGCTCTAAAAATGATTGAATTATGTTGTTCATATGTTCCGGTTAAAGTTTCCGGTAATTGTTCCGGTTAAAGGTTTTATGCCTTTCGGTTAATCTGCATGCAGTATTTGCAGAATTATCCGCAATTTAAAAGTGTAAATGGAGCTAAGCTATAGACGCGGAATTTGTTTACATTTGAAACTGTTAGCAGTATAGTGAATTAAGTCAGCTAGTGCATCAACTTCAAGTTGGCTCTGCACAACCCGAATAAAACTTTAAATTTTAGTGCATCGAAAATATTGCCTTTCTGCCCATTGGCCGGATTGCTTGATTTGGCGTTGAAACTGTAATTTTAATTGCAAACATTCATTTTTTAACTGTTTTTAGCTATATTTGGTGTTTTATATTTTCTGTATTTTACAATTTTTAACAACGATGTTTCGAGATTTTATGTATTTTGCTCTGCCGCGAAATGAGAACTGAATTAATTTAATAAGAAATATATCTCGAATGAAATTAGGGAAAATAAGTTTAAGTGAAATGCATCCAAAAATGTACATATTTTAATAGGCCGTACAAGGATGTCATGCGGTGTTCACATCAGCTTTCTTTTTCCGTGTGTGTGCGAAAAACTGTGTTTCGTATTAATAAAGAATTAACAACAATAATGAGAAAACTGTGTTTCGTATTATATAACATGAAATAGCTTTATTTCACATAAAAATATTTCATATGATAGGGTTCCCCCTCCTTCAAACGACTAATGAGACACGTTTCGTTTCGATCCAAAATAAGCTGCGGCATAATCTAAGTACTTCATTGCGGTTTCATTATTCCTTTGTTCAAAGAATAATTTTATTTTTACAAATGAGATTGCAGTTTGTTTGAGATAATCATAGTTCTGATTATTAATCTTATTCTTAAACCGGTTTTTATCTCAAAATGAAACAATTTTCGAGATAAAAACTAATCTTCTTTTTTGGATGAAAATGCTTTTTAATATATTTTCGTTCTATTTGCTTCCAACAGAATTTTAGTTTTATTAAATCAGACTCAACTAGTATGGAAGAAAATTAATAACAGATAGCAAACTGGAATAATATTGAAAATATCGTAAATAAGTTTCTGGGAATAAGTAAAATGTTCAATCTTAGAACGCCACAAACACTAACAAGCGAATAATCGCTTTAAGTTTGAGATTAAACACGTAAGACGTAAGAAGGGTGAACTACCCTTTATTTCTTAGAATAAATGCAATCAACTCCTAACTCGGAGTATACACAAAGCTTCCACTTGGGCTTGAACTTAAATAATTATGAATTTAAACTAAACTAAACTTACTTAAAGCTATCTGAAAGATATAGTCGAAGCTATCAGGTTTCTAAGTACTTGGCCACTAAATATTAATTAAATCGGCGAAGCCAAGCAAGGGCCTAAAATATGGCCAAGCGTAGTAGCTAAAAGAGAACGTAGCCAAAAGACAAACACGCGCTAATCTAGAAACCAGACTCTCTCTCTCTCAAAGTCGGCAGAACATCGACTTAAATAGTATTCTTACTAATTTGCATTAACTGCGTTTCTGAAATTACATTCTGGTAGAAAATTGTAAGCTGAAATTAGAATAGATAGAAAAGGTGCATAACTTAAAATAACTGTTAATAAAATTAGGATAAACCTTACAAGTTTCCTTAACGTGAAGAACTTTAGCTATTCCGTTAGTAAACAGAAGGATCAGGAATAATCAAGTCGGAAATATTTGAAAACACTAACAAAGTCAAACAAGTATTCGTAGCAATTCCTATATTGAAAATCTTGTGAGTCTTGATTCCATTCTCCATCAGGGTTTATGAAGATTCAGTATTTTGAGAACTCGAGATGAATCTATACAAACGATTCCGATTTCAGTTACTAGCTGAAAAAATTTAAAAGTATAGATTTTTAATAGATTTAAAATATAAGATTTTCTAATTTATTTAAATGTAATTTGGCGATCTCTATAGTTAATTTAAATTTTTTAAATTTAAATTTATTGTTTTATAATAAAAATTTAAATTTTTACTTAAAGTGAGCTTTAATTTACGTGTGCAATAAAAATGTGGTTGGAAATCGTTGTATTTGATTTCATTAAGTAATATTAATAAATAAGGTTTTCGTTTTAAAGGCAAAAATCCCAGAACTCTAATTCTTAAGCAAACGCTTGAATAACACAGCAGTAATAAGAGCACTGAATTGCGCTTTAATTTCTTTAAAAGAGAGGCTTTTAAAGAATCGAGACTATTCAGTCGATGTCTTAGAATGCATACTGCGAAGGAAAAAAAAAAGGAGGGGGACAGTTCTGTATCTCTCGTTCTACTGGTCTGATTGACGAAATTCAAATTGCGTTTTTCATGTCTCGAAAGCGCGGCTTAGGATATATATTAGATTTATATATAGCATTGTTCTTACATAGGTATTTTGATACAGAATCCGACTTTTTTTTAATGACATGCCAATTTTTTTCCATATTTCGATTCTATGACTCAATTTATGTCTAGGTACTGAATTTTGTAATTTTTGGTAAGAAATTTATGGAGAAATTTTAAAATTTATCTTGGCGGATTTTTTTCAGTTTACGCCAAGAATAATTCACTCGCCGAACTTCTTAATTTATAGCAACCTATATTCCCTTTTTTTTCATTGTACACGAGCGGAATTAAGTCATCGTTCATACTTTCCAATAATTTTAATAAAGTGCGTAAACCTTAATTTGGCGGTATTATCGATTATAACATATATTCCAAATTTCAAAACGCAGCGCCAATATATAAATTTATGTATATCTTAGAAAATTTTGAATAAAAAATACTAATTTTTTGCAGGTGTGCCTAGAAATACATCTACTTTAAGAGGATGTTAAAAATGTTATAGGTTATAAAACAAAAATTTTTCGAAAAATTTATAAAAAATATTAAAAAATAAAAATTTTAAAAATAAATCATAAAAAATGTGCGAATTTTATTTGGATTAAGCCTAAATTTCGAATTCTGGAAGAAGGAATCAAGTAAATTTAACAAAAAAGAGATATTAATAAATATATATCAAATTCAATTAAAACTAAGGAGCTCAAATTTTGAGAGCTAATTGTTTAAAAAGTGCTCGTGCGATTTTTACAAAACATGGCAGTTTGGTATAATTTAGTAGAATCGAAATATGGAAAAAAATTAGCATGTCATTTTAGAAAAAGTCCTGTTTTGTGCCAAAATACGTATATTAGAACAATGCTATTTACAAATCTAATACATATCCTAAGTCGCTCACTCGAGACATGAAGGAGGTAAGTTGAATTTCGTTAATTGGCCTGGCACAACGGGAGATGTACAACTGACCTTTTTTTTCCCGCAGTATACTTCTAAGGCAAAGCATGCAGCAAAATGGAATGCATTCTTGGTAGTGATCGATATAATCTTATTTATTTATACAACAAATTATCGCAAATCCACATTATAAGGTTAGTCAGATACTGTAATGTAAGTCAATCTGTATTAAGCTTAAGTCTCAGCTTATTATATACAATTTCAATTTATTGCAAAGAGTTTCAGGTCAATTATCAATACTGCTTTTAGAGCTTTTTCAGTTTGAAACATCAAAGCATTTTATTAATTAAGCATTAAGTTTCATCAGAGCATTAATTTTCATTATTTTTCAAGAAAGTTTCTAGTTATTAATGAAACGATAGTAAAATTCAACTAAATTTGGATTGTTAATTGCCGTAATTTCTTTAGATTTTATGCTGAAGCTTTAAAAGTGTAAAAAAATGCTAGTTTTATTTTAGAGCCCGTTTTCTTCTCCATGTTATAACGTTATTTTATAATCACATTCTCTTTGGTTCTCCTATTCGTCTCTCTAATAGAGACACTTGTGCCAAATCTTTATGGCTGATCTTAAAACGAGACGAAATTCAATCAGATTTTGAGTTTTGTTTCTCCCTTTCCAGTGTTTACAATAACAATAATTCTTGTTTTAATTTACTGAAACATGTTTCGAAAAATGATTATATTTCTCTTTTTTATCTGTAATTATCTATTCTTTTTTCATTGTAGAAAAGCTTTCATTTTTTCAGATGTTTTCATTACATTTCCTTAGATTCCGAATAAAATAAATAAGTTAATTTGAAAAGAGTATAATCATTAAAGCTTTTCTACATTGGTTTCCAAAAGTTAAGCAACAAAGAGGAAACTATTGAAAATTCAGAAAGTATACAAGCAAACGGCGAATTTTTATGAAAATATTTATTATACCTCTTGTAACTTAAAATACAAGAAATTTAGTGGTGTCTCATATCGTTTATGATGCTCTAAATGAGCTGCACAGGTAGCAATGCTTATTGACCAAGTAAAGTAGTTCTAGCCCAATCTAGCATTTGGGGAAGGGCTGGGAAAACAACCACCTCCCAAGAGCGTCCCATACATGTTGAATGGGATTAAGGTCGGGAAAGGGTCTGGCCTTTCGATTTCGACTGTAGTTTCTTTTTTAAGAAATCAAAGCACAAGGAGAGAATTTCAGAGAGGCTATTACCTGCTTGCAAAATGAAGGTATCGCCAGTTGCGGCCAAATCTTGTAGCCCTGTAGTATATTTAAAGAAATTAAATAATGAAGCATCTGCATAAATATATGTATATTTCTCCAAATGTGATAAAAGTACGGTATCTAGAGCCATCCAATTTTGAATAACGTACGTTTCCACCCGAATATGTGCATCTGGGAGCCCAGATTTGGATTTGTTTTATCTATTTCATATTTTGTAAAACTTTAACGAATTTTTGATGAACAAACTCAAACGCTTTAAAAGCGAGCAATGGCAACACTGTACGGGGAAAAAAACTTTCGATCTAAAGCGCGCATGACTGTGTATCGGAAATTCTAAAGATATACTCATTTTAAAATTATTTCGCGATATCGCTGTTGAACTGAATTTTATGGTTTAAATGCGAAGAACATGATATTTAATGAATAAAGGTAACACGCAAAACGTTAAAAACCGCCCCTTTGGACGTAATTTAAATTATGAAATCTTTCAGATTTTTTTATTAATGTTTTATTAATATTAGTTTTATGTATTACGCGGATCGTAAATTAATTCAAAAACTCTCAGTGTGTCGAGAAGCCCTAGGAGAGGTGTCTCAAATCTTCCGAATTTAAATATACTTTTTTAATTTAGTTTCCTCTTTAAACATCATATTAGTACGAACCAGCATTTTCTATGAAAATAATATCAGCATCAAGTAAGCAACTCAAGTATCCGGTGCATTTTTCAAAGGATTTATGATTTTATTTTACGATTTTTTTTATTATTATTATTATTACTATTATTATTATTGCGCAGTGTACCATATTCCCTTGCAAAGCATATAAGATCTTTGTTTAATCTATCTAAAAGTAAAATATGGATTCTTCGGATACCAAATTCTATCAGAAATATCAAATCCAAGTTACTGAATAAATATTAACTCAGAGTAACTCTGAGTACTTGGGAAAGATCCTACTATCGGACACGGTTTATAAACATGGTACAGTAAAAATAGTGATTATTACGAGATTTCAAATCCTGGCATCTAATAAAGCTAAAAATACGTTCCACTTTAATTTAAACGTTAACTGTTAAAACAGTGTAGTCGACTTATCGTCCCATTTTAAGTTATAAATACAGCGAAACAAATTCATATGAAGGTTTAAACTAAACGTTTTTATTTGCTTATCAATCTGACAGTTACACAAGTTTGCAGTAGCGGAAGATAAAATCACTGCAGCTTGCTGAAAAGTCAGAACAAATGCTGCAAATAAGCTGTTAAATACAAAGCCTGATTATTAAGCTTCGACTCTCCTCGATCTTTCACGAAGCAATTACGGCTAATAAAGTTCAAACCAAGACAAGTAATACGGTCACAGAAAGGTGCAATGGAGTGGCAGTCAACAACAGCTACTAAAGGTTCTCTCTTGAACTCAGAAACTCACGTGCTATTAAAAATTGAACTTGACTCAAAACTAAACGTAATTACACAATTTACTAATTTGACTCCTGGTGGAAGCTGACAAAACTAGAAGTGAAAATACAGATAAAATAATAAAATAACTGTTTAATAAATATAAAACACTATAGGGAAAGTAATTATAATTTGTGTGCTTTCCTAAATTTTTTAAAAAACTAAATTTTAGTAAATTTATATCCAAGCTTTTAAGGAAAACACGTTAAAACTAAACTGATACGTCAGTCGAGTTTGCCCAAATAAATTAGTCCAGCCTTATTCAAACCCTTAATTTTTCTGTCTCTGTATTTCTTGAAGTAAGCTGTAGATCTCATTTTGCTCAAAATTCTCCTCTTAAATGAGAATTAAGTAAGACTAAACTCACTTTTATAGAACTTGAATCAAATAGTTATAGAATTTATATAATTTTTTTATTTCATATAAATTAGTTTATATCACAGTGCATCTCGCTCAGCCGGTATAGTGGCTACTGACCCTGACTGCCGTAGAGATGGGCCCATGCCAATACCTTCTAGATAGTCTTTCGAGACGGTGTTGCCCGGGTTCGAATTCTGGAGAAGGTATTTTTGTAACTGTCAGCCCCTTCATAAGAGGCAACGTGGTCACTTATTAGGGGTTTCCATAATGAAATAGTCATTACTTCCGGCCCTTGTATTGGCGCAATGCTAATGGCTATTAAATAAAGTGCCCGGCCATTAAAAAAATCCTTCCACGAAGTGTAACAGTAAATGCAGCTTGATACTACATACATATATGGCAAAACTATGTAAATTTTCCTCATACAACCTGTACTTTAGAATAAATATGAAGTCCTTTTGCTTCAGGATAATCGATTATATATGGTGGTCTCAACTATACTGCAAATCAATAGTGATACGAAATCGTGCTTTGTCTTCCATACTCTCCTGGCTATTAGTTGTCTATCGGGTGATTTTTAGTGCACATGAGCCTTTTTTATTGTCATGAAATGCTTCTCCAACAATTGGGGTTTATTGGGCTATGGAGAATTTCATCCCTTTCATTGAGTTTTAAAAATATGTTCTAAATGACCTTAGCATATGTTGACTACAATGTAGAGATGCTGCTGGAGATTACTTTATACGTGACCAACGCCTGTACATGGCTAGAGCACGCCATTGTAAAAAAAGGAACTTTGATTAAACAGGTATTCTTATTTTTATTCTCTTCGTTCCTAAAATCGGACATTTCTTTTGAAACAATTCAGTATTTCCAGTCTGCCAAATTTAGATTTAAATTCATTACCTTAAAAGTTAACGATGTAATGGTGAGAAAACTCCAACTACAGAACGCTACTACAGAATTTAATTACAAAAGAATGTAACTTGCAGAATGAGAACAGATATTTTGAAACGGCACTCCCTTCTTCAAATGTTGAAAAACATATTCCTGATGGAAAGAGAAATAATGAAACAGTTTCGATAAAATTTTATTCTAGATGATCAAGGATTACTAAGGAAACATTCTAATCGAAATATCACAGTTACTTATTGAAGTTAAATAAAATATAATAACTTGTCCTTTTTTGCAATTATATTAAATAAAAACTTTCAAAATAATGCAAAAAAAGCTTTAAAAGCCTCAATGATGTAGAGTAAGAGTGCATTCTATTATATTTCCTTTGAAATGTTACTACGTAGGTTATCAAAGTACCCCGGTTCCCAGAAGATGAAGGATGCGAATCCTGGTAAAAATACAGATCTTTGTGGCTGTAACGTCTATGAAAGAAGATATGCCTAAAATCCATTGATGCAAATTTTTTCTCGAGTGGTTGATGGAAGGGCAAGAGATGCATAGATCTTCAGATATCATCCTCCGGAAAGTTCCAGCTGCTAGAAACTTGCTTATTAAGCATTTGGTCTGGAACTATAGTTAAATTTAACTGTCATTTAGCCCTCTCATCACCAAAAATATCGTCCAAGATGCTCCTAGTGGAAGCAATTGATGTTACCTCCTCAAGTAGGAGATAACATCAGTATACATACAGACAATCTTTACGCGAGAGTCAAAACTACAATGTTTCGGCTAATAATGAGTTTCGACTCACTATTAATGGCTTCGAACTAATAGTGAGCTTTCACTAACCACAGCACTATTCAGATGGATCTGTGACCAACAGAAAACGTGAATGTTGCATTACCAATGATTATTCATTGATTTGTTCATTGATCTGATTGATTGAATTCAGGAATTTATAAGAAACTAGTCGCTATGCGGCCAGCCTTCGTCTGGCTTTTAAATGTACCGAAATACAAACATCCTCTCGACAAACGCGATAAACGTCGTGTCCAAGTACCTCTCAACAAACATACATTATCCAAACTGCACAGAATTATGCCTTTATTATTCCGAGTAGCAACAGTGCTGATATCAGCAACAGTGATATATCAACCACAATGGGTGCGTGCTATTGTTGCTGCGTGCCATCGATTTGATGCGATTTCATCAAACAACATAAAAAAAATAAATCTAATTCGAATTTTGAAAAGTCGCTTCGAGATGCACTGGCATCCTATACACCAAATCTCGTAGCCCTGGGTTTGTCAGCTTACACAGTGAAAGCGTGTTTAAATAGAACATTAAGACACTTTTTTTTTGTTCTCGCATTTTGAGTAAAAGGACAGTTTTTCCTTTATGGAAAGAGTTTTATATGATGATAACACATGATGTAAGAATGTTTAAAAACCTTTCCGTGACTGTGTGATTGTCATTTCGAAAGTTCGTGAAAAATTCCTTTTACTTTTCAAAGATATCACAGAAACCAATCATGAAATGCCAACACGCACCTAAAAGCATGTTTTGAAAAGTGAAAATCCACAAATAAACTTATCTGAATGACAGCGTGAGGGGAAAATACGCAGAAATATTAAAAAGTTTCAGATAAAGGAAATTTTAATGGATATTTTTTTGTTAACTAATGACCTGATGTTCATTCAGTTGCATTTCATTTTTTTGTATTATTTGCAAATATACTAGTTTCTAACGAATAAAATGCTTTTGTTTTCACGTTTTCCCAAAAAAGGCGAAATAATTGAAACAAAGAACATGCATTATATTTTTTCACGATGGAATATCTGTTACAAAAGAGGTTAGAAATCCTATCCTTTGAAGTCAACACTTTATCAAAAACAAGAATTTACAAGTTATTTAAGTAAGTCATAAAATGAATCTAAGACGCATCCTGCTCTGGTAGACCATCTACTTCAATTAATGAGCAGCATAATAGTTCAACAGTGACATTATTGGACAAATTTCTATGTTATTTAGATTCCGTTAAGCATTTTTGAGCAATGATTTGGGCATGCATGTCATTGTTTCTCGAGAGTGTTCCAAAAAACTTTGAATTTTTCCCATAAACAACAACATGTTCAAATGCCTAGGTTTAGCTTAGTTTAGTTTATCTGATTATGGCAAAGCAGGCAAGGGCCATATGCCTAAGAAGAGAAATTCTTCGTTGAAGACATTTTAAGGGAAACTTACTCTTGTCCACGTTATACGTAAGGAAAACCACGAAAACGTTCATACAGCCAGGCCATTTGCCTGGAATCTAATCCAGAACTACCACTTTTTGTTAACTTTACTGCTCGTCCGCTGGCAGAATCATGTGGCCTAAGAGATGGTGTCTGTAGCAGAATTCTTCTTAAAATGCATTATTACTGGTGATGAAGCATGGAATTATGAAAAGACACATCTCAACAATCACGAAATGTAGTTCGAAAAGTGAAGCAAAACCGAAAAAAGACTCAGAGTTAATCAAAAGTAAAAATGATGTTTACATTTTTACAATTCGATAGTTGTGCTTCATAAATTTTTAACAATATATCTAAACTGCTGAAAAATATTATTCGAGTTTTTTGTTGTATTTGCCTGAAGTAATTAAAAGACCCGAATTGCGGCGAGATGATTTGCTCCAGGATCATACATCAGCTCACACTGAACTTGTTTATTTTTCCTTTCCTCAAAAATTCATTAAATACAAGCTGACAAAATCTGTAGTAATTTATAAGGAAATGTTTGAATTTTTTCATTGTATGGGTTGTTGCTGCTTATCTCACATATCTAACCATAGCATCAGAACAAGTTCACAAATTTTATAGCAGAATGAACTCAGGATTGCGCTTGTTGATGGCTTGTATACCACCTTTAGGTACCTTGGGTGCCTTATAGGCGACATTTGGACTTTATCCTTTCCGCCCCAATTTTGAAATAGTTCCTCGGAGGGTTTCCACCTTTCTTCCCTACCACCAAAGCATTCAAGAGGAATTGAGGCTGTGCATTTTAAGTTCCTCCATGGTGCAAAGACACTGTACGTTTATAAGCATTCAAGGCTTCCCTCTCCCCGAATTCAGCCCCAACGTTGCAGAACGCTAACTATTATCCGAGCGGTGTGAAGTTTTCTAAATTCAATGGTTAAAACTGTGATCACCGTTGCGAGCCTATTATTGCAAGAAAAGAAAATTCGCTGATACGGTTTCATAAAAGGAACTTTAAAACATGGTTTTGCGGAACTAGAAACCAATGTTGACATAAGTGACGTACAGACCAGGGAGATTATTTTGAAAGGAATGTAATAAAAGCTGAGTATTAACTTTAAAACGTGTTTTGGAAAATCATTCCCAATACATGTTAACCACAATACTATTATATTATAATTTTTATCAATTATGTATATCAGTAAAGTTGAATAAAGATACGAATTATTACCAGTTTTGTTTATAGCTTTTAAACAGCGAATTAAACAATTACAATTTTAATCTGGAAGATAAAATAAAGAGCTTATGTTGCTTCTAACGCAGTATTCGGAGAACAATCTATTCTCCAGAACGAGTGGCAATCACAATTAATTATGTTTATGTTAGAATAGCGACTCTCGCCAGGTCCGATTGATTGATAAATGGCTTGCTAGCATGTTGTGATTTAACGCAACGGCTTTAAAACTAGAAAGTTTTTTAATTTTAGGTATTTCTAACGTCAGTATGAATGAAAGAAATACAATCTTGAGAAAAAAATCACTGCACATTCTGTAACATATAGATGTAATTATTCCAGGAGCATTTCTTTTACAGCTGACGTATTCATGAACCTGAACCTAAAAACGCTTATATTGCTGAAGCGAAAAAATTATACTTCTTTTCCGTATGCAGTCGAAAATGTTTTTGTTATAAAGCAATCAGCATAATTTATTTTCGCTGTAAATGACCTATCAGGGAACATAATTTAACAGAATGAATGATATAAATTATCTTAATGATCCTAGATGAATGATAAAGCCTATTTAGTGCAAATTTCTGACGTTAAAAATGTCTTCAGTCGAGTTTTTCACATATTTTAGCTATTTTAAATTACGCTACTATGCCATGCAGTATTATCCTCGTGAGTTTGCACGTTTGGCTAAGGTACGCGTCATATAGTCTTTAAATTTCCTTTTAAATCATAACTACATTGATTTATAAACTGCGGTCTAAAAGCAATAAACATTACGCATAATAATTTTAATTTATTTTTCTTTTTAATAATATAGCTAACTGAAATAATTTAAAATAAGTTTAATTTATAACATATCCATTTGACATTCATGGGCACTTGCATAATTATTTTAATTAAAGAAAATGTTTCTAAAACCATTTATTACTTACTTCTGTACATAATCTATTCTTTACCCTCCCAGCTGAGAACTAATAAAATAAAAAGTTATAACTTAAAAAAGATTTCTAATATAAGCAAAAAGGTATTTCTAATACTCAAGAGTTATATGCTATATAATTCTCAATACACATCCTACAAGAAATATACACAGGAACACGCTCGTTCTTTGATCATTGTTAAAATTCAAACTTAATTCGATATTCATTCGGCTGTGTTCTTTTGAAAGTAAAATGATTTTCTCCTGATAAACAAACATTATATTTTTACCTTTCAAAACCTGTTCAAAGTTTGCATTTGAAATTAATACCAAATAAAGGTTGGATTTTAAAATTTATTTTACAAATCAATAGGAATCCAAACTAGGTAACTAAAGCGTTAACTCGATTGCCGGTTGGAATGATGAAGAGGAAGATTCAAAAATGCAATGTAAATTCCGATTTAAATCAAGATAATTTTATATGGATTTTTCTAATAACATTATGCTCATATGAGTAACATTATTCGTAGATTACTTTTATATTACATACATTTTTTTTTCTTTTTAGCACATCCTAAATTACTGAAAATCCTGCAGTAGAAATTTAGTTATTTAATGTAATGCAGTTTATTTGTGGTAGAAAATATAAGCTTAAAAAAAGTATCGCTAATTTTTGCCTGCAAATATTGATACCATGGTCCTTTGGAAACTTTAAGGCCTCTTCGGAACTGTAATATTCATTTTCACAAACTGAAATCACTAGAGTAAATAGCCGACGACCAAAAATAAAAATCGTTAAATTAAAAAGGGCAATTTTTTTATTTATAAAAATATCATAACCATTGATCTGTGTATCAAGACTTCATGTTTTATATACAACTAACAGGCAAGCCCGCCAGATGAGTGGACTTTTCAAGCAAACAACCAATTCGTAAATAAATGTTTTGTTGCCAAATTAGCGTTTTCAGAGTTTTTAATTTCTCGCAACAACGCGCAGCAATCAACAATTAATATCTCGCGCAGCTCGCAATAAATAACTCGTAAATAAATTTTTTGTTGCCAATATAGCGTTCACTAGCAAGAAGAGCACATTGAGTAATTGCGAAATGCTTTCAAAATAACTTTATGAGTTTACTTCTATATCAGGTATCAAAATGTGGTATCAGTTGCTTTGTTGATTTGTTACGAATTTTACGCTGATTTGTTACGAAGTTTCATGGGCTTATGAATAACCTTGTATTGACAATGCAGTTCTAAGTTGTAGAGCCTGATGATTATCCTTAGGTTTTCGTTTCTTACTGAGACAACAATTAAAACTGAAATAGAGAATTTCTGAATCAGTTGCACAAGACGGCGAAGCAACTTTCATTAATAGATGGGTCGGATGTCAGATAGGACGATTTACATAATTTATAGAAAATCAATCGAAGTTCATGCTAAATATAATTATCTTTCCAAAGCAATAAGAATATTGGAGGCATAACGGGCCAGTAACTGGTAAAATCCTGAAATCATAACACCTACTCTAAATCATTTTCTCATCTTGTGAAGTCAGAATCGCGCAAGCCTTCTTCGCTCAAGAACTTATTACCATTTCTAATTATAAGAATGTTATGTACCTATGCAAAATGGTGGATTTTTCTGATAAAGAAGTCGTTGATATATAAATTATTTCAATAATGACAGCCGTTTCTTGAGCCAACAACCCGAGACATTTGAACAGCACGTCAGAGTTAATTGAAGACAGAAAGAATCAAAATCCATTGAGAAAGGTCGACAGCTCTGGGATCAGTCAGTATCTTATTAAATTACGAGACTGAAAGAAAAAAAGAAAGAATGTTTAAAAGTGTAAATCACTACATATTAATAAAACAATTCAATAAAATTTAAAGTGAACGGTAGCATGCGCCTTTTTTAAACTTGCAATGAAAATCTTTATTTTTCATTTCCTTACCTGTTCCACAGAATTGAATAAAACTCTTCTTTCTTCAGCGACTAAATCTTATGTTTCAGGGGGAAAAGGAAAAGCAAAAATAAAAGAAGAAGAAGACAAAGGTTCTAGGCATTTTAAAATGTTCCATAGAAGCATACAAATTTTCCATTTCATATCTCATTTCCAGGAAATTATGCAGGGACAAAGTGCTGCTTCAGTGACAACTCGACAGTAGCAGCGCAAATCATTCTGATGATTATTCATAGCATTGAGTAATCTGAACAAATTAAAAATATGCAAAAAATACAGTTCATATTCCTTTATGTTTCATATATAAAGGAAGCTAATTTTTATAAACTACATGAAAAAAATGACTTTTCAGGATATTAGTCTTAAGGACAGCTTTTCCATCATCTGTACTTTTCACGGCAGCAACAACGAAACAAAAGGGAATTTTCACCTAAATTTAGCCATAAAATTAATTCATGGTTTATTTAAATAGAATTGAAAGCATATTTCTGTGAAAATTTGAAAAAATTACTAATTTTAAGTTTTCGAAAAACTTTATGGGAGGGGAGTTATAAACTACAAATTGCATTTCACATATGAACAGGGAATAATCCAAAGAGAAAGTGACCATTTACGTATATTATGCATAAAAAATACGGCAATTCAAATAGCTTTTTGAGTTAAAAACATGTATAGATTTCAATAAACATTCTATTTCTTACGATGCTTTCCTGTCATTTCGAGCGTTAATGTTCTAATCACCTTTAGAATCCCTTCTTTAAGTTCAACACGTATAATTTGCTGCTTGTGTATATGGTCATTTACTAATGATTCCTAAGGAGTCACGAAAAATCGAACATCGCCTTCGCCGGGAATCGAACCACGGGCCTCTCGGTTACGCGTCGAGCGTGCTGACCACTACACCACGAAGGCATGCAAAAAAGGTGGGAGAAATATCTTATATACTCCCCCTTTTAAAGGGTGACTGGGGATTAGGGACCCTAATCGCCAAATCGTGGTGGTGGAAAATCATCATCCACCACCTTTTAGTTCGGGCGCCACTTGTAGAGTCATTAGGAATTTTCGGAAGCAGGAGTCATGAAAAACTGAGCATCGCCTTCGCCGGGAATCGAGCCACAGACCTCTCGGTTACGCGTCGAACATGCTGACCACTACACTACGAAGGCATGCGAAGAAGGCGGGAGAAATACCTCATAAGTCTTGTGTGCATCAATTTCTTGTTCAGACCGATCATCTACATAATATCACATAATATCTGATCATCTGACAGACTTCTTTATAAAGAGAGAAAGGCAAGAGATTATGTTTCTACTGATAAATTATGTGACGTTGTTGAACTGTGTACGGTTATTATTATTTAAATTAACCGGTTGTTTATGATTTCAATCTTAACTATAAATTCTTCTTTCCGTTTCCTCACCAGAATGCAAATTTAGTAAGCTAGTATATAAGCTGAGGTTTTGGGATAGCAAGATAGAGCGTGTTTCCGCCTTTCGCGGACACGTTACGTGTGTTCCTGCCAGTTCTGACAAGTTTATATTTACTCAGCTTTACGTTATTACTCATGATATTTGAATTTGTTACGCCGATTTAAAGTTATGAAACAGCTTAGATTTAAATTTGGTTTTGAAGTCTGTGACTACTATTCTACTTATTAAACTGAAATTAATGGTTCCTTTGCAACTAATAATGCTCTTTGCTAACGCTATCAAACGTTTCCAAGTCTTTGTAGCTGCTTACAGGAATAGCAGTAATTCGCTTTACATTTGTTTGGGTTTCGGACTATTTAACTTTTACCAGATACAGGAAAGTCCTTTAATTTTACAAAAGGGATAAGCAGGTAGTTGAGTTAAATAGTTTGATTTTAAGTTAATACACTTGTAGAGGCTCTGGTCATTGGACGAGCTATGCTGTGAAGGGAGATAGGGTTCTGCCCGTAATTATTAACTTTAAAGTTTATACTCTTACAGATAAGTTTGATAAGCTGAGTTGCTGTTCCTGAACGGATTAGATTGCCTTTAGTAGATAGATGGCGCTATCATCGCGCCAAAAAAGGTTCAGTTAATCCTTGTAACTCACCATGTTCAGACGCATATCTTGCAGCGTCAAAAGGGCGAAAATCTCGTAGTGCCACTCTTGAATCTGTATCATGAATATGTCCATATAGTATTGTATTGTGTTCATCATCGTAATAAATGTTGTATGTGACCTTTGGTAAATACTTGGAATAATACAGCGACCACATGTAATCATCCCCCCGAATACTTAGGTCATGATCCCGCAACGAAATATTTCACAGAGTTTGAATCCATAAATCCTTCAAACATCATAATTGCGCATGGGCAAAGTCTGAGATCTACAGGAATAACTATCCGTTTTAAAACATTAAATGCTTAACAAAAGATAACTGAAGCTCTTTTTTCGTAAGTTTTATATGTTCCTGGATTAGAGACAAATTTAATTTCAATTAATAAAATAACAGAAAAGGGACTATCAGTTCTATTTGAAGGAAATAAATGTATGATCGTGAAAGGAGATCATATTATTATAATGCTATGCAACTAACAATCTTTACCAAGTTAAACCAATTAGCAGTAATAATGAACCATTAGTTCACGTAGCATTTCAATGAAAAAATTCAAACTGTGCTCAACTTTGGCATACACGCTTTGGTCACAGAAACGATGACGCTATCAAACAACTTGTAACCAAAGAACTCGCTGAAAAAATAAGACTGCATAATTGTAAACATGATACTAAATGCACTCAGTGCATAAAATGTAAAATAACTGATTTTCCGAATCCCAAAGAATCGTAATTTAGAGCACCCAAACCGCTTGAACTTATTCACACTGACATTTTAGGATCAGTGGTTACCTATACTTCGCAACGTTTATTGATGATTACAGAAGGTTTACAATGATTTACCTAATGAAAAGAAAAAATGAAGTAAACTCCAACGGTGGTTTTATGAGATAGTCTTCGAAGACTATTTCATAAAACATGGTATAAATCATCAGCTAAATCTACCGCATTGTGCAGCAGAAAGCGGAGTTAGTGAACACAAAAATAGATCTTTAATAGAAATGACAAGATGTCTTTTAGCCAATTCAGGTCAACCATACAAATACTGCGCAGAAGCAGTGCCGACTGCAAATTATCTACAAAATCGTATGCATACAAAACCCAATGCGAAAACACCATACGAATTATGGAATAACAAGAAACCCAACCTTTCTCATCTGAGGACATTTGGGTGCAAGGCTTTTGCTTACATCCATAATCTAAAAGAAGTAAACTGGATGATACTGCTACAGAAGGGAACACTCGTCGGCTATGACAGCAGAAGTAAAGGCTACAGAATTCCTGAAGACAGAATCATAATAAGTCGATCTGTTCGATTTATTGAAGACATTGGAACTAATGAGACTGTGAGCGTCTCTTTCAACTAGCATAAAGAAAATCACAAGAAAGAAAGCTCAGAACAAGAAGAAATAAAAATTGAAAAGGGAAAGCTCGTTTTCAAAAGAAGAAATGTCAGAATGCGACAAAGAATCTTTAGAACTCAGAAGACCGAACAGAAAAATAAAAGGTAAACCTTCTGATTGCTATGGATATGATGCAAAATATCCAGTCTGTTATGAACCCATGAACTGGAAGGAAATTCAAACTTTGGAAGCAAATGAAACAAGAAAATGGCTGACAACTGTTCGAGAAGAAATTAATTCACTAGAAGAAAACAACAATTGGAAATTAGTTGATTTATCAAAAGGAAGAAAACCAACAGGCTGTAAATGGACTTTCAAAACCAATGCAGGAGGGAAAATCGAAAGATACAAAGCCAGATTAGTTGCAAAAGGATTTAGCCAGAAGTTTGGATCTGACGTGGAAAATACACAAATCTGTCAGACATATCGACGTCAAAACAGCTTTTCTTCATGGAGAACTAGAAAAAGAAATCTATATGACTCAACCTGAAGGATTCGCAGAAGCTGAAAATGAAAATAAAGTTTACAAGCTGAAGAAATCAATATATGGACTAAAACAAGACGCTAGAGCTTGGAATCTAAAAATTGGAAAAATACTTCTAAGCATATTACTTAAACACAGTAAAGCAGACCCATACTTATTTTTCAAAAACATCAATGGAAAATTGACATACATAATATTACATGTAGATGATATACCTGTAGGAAGTAAAACAGAAGAAGATGCAATGAAAGCATTCCAACAACTAAAAGCTAAACTGGAAATCAGACCTCGGAGAAGTCGCCTACTGCCTTGGCATAAACATCGAAAAATCTAAAGATGGAACCTTTGCCCTAAACCAAAAGAATAAAATCGAAGAAATAGTTCAAAGATTCGAACTTCAAGATGAAAACCAACATATACAGCAGTGGAAACAAACTACTGCAACTATAAACTGAAAATAATCTTCTAGAAGATAATGCAGAATGTAGACAAGTAGTAGAGGCATTACTATACATTGCACCAATCAGTTGACCCAATATAGCATGCGCCTTCAATCTACTGAGTAGAAGAAATGAAAAAAGTCTTAGAAAATAGACTGGAATGCTGTCAGAAAAGTCATTCGATACTAAAGACTTGAAGTTGGTCTTTAATAAAATTCAAGAGCCTATACTTACTGCATATTCAGATGCAGATTGGGGAAATAACAGAACAACCAGAAAATCCGTTAGTGGATACATATTCAAACTAGGATTTCATGGAGCAGCAAAAGGCAAACTTCATTGCATTATCCTCAACTGCAGCAGCTAATACAGCTTAAGAAGCACAATGGCTCTTACATTTACTTGAAGATTTAAGGCTAAAACAAAATCCACCGATTACTCTCTATAAAGATAACAAGTCATGCATCAAACTTTCACAATCAGAGAAAAAGAGTTCCAGAACAAAACATGTAGACATCAAACACCACTACTTGCGTGAACTTCAACAAAACGGCATCCTAAGCCTAGACTACTACAAAAGCTCCGACGTGATCGCAGACCTGCTCCCCAAACCACTAGGCAAGCCTGCGTTCGAGAAACTTTGAGAATCGCTGCAAATGGTGATACTCTCCATGAAGTGGGGGTGTTGGTATGCAGTGATGAACAGCTGCCAATAAGGCGATAGATGGTGTAATCTGGGTGCGCTACGGAAAACGTTAACTAAGTAACTCACTTTTCCTTCTTCTCCCTCCTTCATATAACGCCAGTCAGTGTTAAAACTTTCTCACAATGATTAATTATTGAATGCTTTCTTGATATATGTTATGAACTATTCTAATGAATCTTATTCAATTATTATTATGTGTAAAATAAACCAGTTCGTTTGCAGTTTTCGTGTACAACCTCCTTACGGATTACTTAAAAACTATGATGATGCTGGGTACTACCGAGAGGACAAGGTAAGAAATTGTTCTTTCCCTTACTTTGCTAATTTGTTGTAGAAATATTTTACAACTAAATTTTTACACTTCATGTGAAATTCCGCAATTATAATTTTACAATTAAACAGAAAAAAATGCAAAATAAAAAATAAAACTAACATTAAAAATTGTTTAAAAAATTCTAAAAGCTTTCGCATTTTATATTACGCCCAATCAGGTTTTTTATTATTATTTTTTTTTATTTTACAGACACATACCATTTCGATGAGCATTTGCGCTGACTTCACATTATGCTAAAAGTGTTTAAAAACAACATACCTTTAGAATTTCCGATAGACAGCCTCGCGCGCTGAAGATAAAAGTATTTTATTCCCTACAATGTTGCCACTGCTCGCTTTTAAATTGTTGAGTTTTTTTAATCAAAAATTCTTTAAAGTTTTACAAAATATGAAACAGGCAATAAAACAAATTCCAAATTCGGGCTTCCAGTTCCCCATATTCGGGTGGACTACTATGTTATTCCAAATTTGATGGCTCTAGGTGCAGTTGCTTTTTTCGCAATGGGAGAAACATAAATACATTCATGCAGATTCTTCATTATTTAACTTCTTTAAATATTGTTGTGTGCGTACGGGTTCGTAATAGATTGAATGCACAAGTTTGATGAAAAGTTAATAAAATTTATTCTTATCACAAGAAATAAAACAAAATGCTGAAATTTTTCCTCACAGATATTTGTACAATATCACAATATCACGCACTGATTATATTTTAAACTACTAAAACGCTAAATAGAACACAATTCAAAGCACAGAGAAAACTAATCTGATCTCACCTCGAATTCGCTACAGTCAACAATAACAACTAAGTAAACAACTGAACTGAGAGATGTTTCTCTCCGGCATTTTAAAGCCTTTTAATCACGCAAGAGAACACTCTGGTAATTTTTATTTTGTCGAGGTTTCTGGAAAGCAAAAGAGTACAATTACGAGATATCTCTTCATAAAAGTTAAATGCGCGTGCTTTTGTATTTTTACATTTTCGGCATAGCTTTCTCTTAAAACTTATCACGCGCTGCATTATACGGGGAAATAAAAGAATTTTAATTACAATTCTACCAAAAATATCTAACTAAATACAAAACCCATAACAATATAATATACGGCGATAATATTTGGTGGCGGTTATTTGAAAAGTGATACCAGCCCTTTATGCTGATTCGACGCAAAATGCTATTTCGAGACTACTAGTCCTTCTGGGCTAATAAAAATATAAACATATATGATAACAGGTATATATGTTTGTACACGTAAATCTAACTTACATCATACACATTTTATCCCTTATGCCGTAAAGAATGTTGTAGTAAATGTATGACAACATTCCATGGAGCATTTCATAAGCTAGAAGATATTAAGTACCCTTAGAATGGTTTTGGTACAATGTTTTGTTTGAAAGATATGTAACATCCCTTCCCCCTAATCAAATGGGGGACACATTCGGGATTTATTCTCGATGATGTTCTCGTGCTAAAGACTGATAGAATTTAAATTACTTTTTTCTTCTTTTTTACTTTCTTTTTTTTTTTTTTTTTTTTTTTTTTGCGAAAAGATAAAATCGATTGTGCATAAAAAGCTTTTGAATACCGTAAAGGAGCTCACTGCGCGCACGTACACTACACATAATGTTCACTCTGTACAGTATTCCGATTTCATTAGGTATCTCAGGTAGGCCATAATCCAGAAATGTCTGAGATAGGCTATAATCTAAAACTACAATGCCGGGCTTACATTTAAGGCTTTACAAGCAGTAGCGGCGGAGCACTAAAGGCGCTGAACCCAGGTAATTTGACCTGCATTCGATTCTAAGCGAACGAACCTCTCTGATAGTCCTGCAGCGTTAAGCGCTAATAAAATAAACCAAACCAAAATCAGATCGCTTACATTGGCAACAACAGTGGACAGTTTGAACATATGTGGGACATAGCTTAAGTCTTGCCTAATCATCTAAGCTTAAGTCATTTATAACGTAATAACTATTGAAGCCATGTAATTGAATTGCATGTATAGTAAAGAATGTATTAAGATCTACACTCATGTCCATAAATTAAGGATAATGTAAAATCGGGCAAAGGAGGAGTTACAAGCAAAACAAATTTGACTTATTTGTAAAGCTTATTTATTAAACAAAAGGTAAAGAGCAAAAAAAGATGCTGTAAGTTTGATATTATTAAAAAAATTAGCGATTTTTTCTCCCTGGAGCAAATTACAAAAAAACACCTATTTACAAAAAACCAATATTACATGGTTGGTATGATTATTAATACATTGTATGTCTCCCAGACGATGCAATACAGTCCGTACAACGCCTAGGCATGCTGAGTATCAAATTATCGATCTGATCTTGGGGGATATTACACCACTCAAAAAGCAATGCTCTCCAAAGTTCCGGTAGACATGTAGGAGGAGGCTGACGGGTTGCAACTCGTCGGTCAAGCATGTCCCACACGTGCTCTACTGGATTCAAGTCCGGTGAGAATGCTGGCCAGTCCATGCGGGTAATATCCACCGATTGAAGGCATTCGCTTACCATGTTTTCACGGTGAGGACGGGCGTTGTCATCCATAAACACAAATTGTGCGCCCATGGCGCCCCGAAACAAACGTACATGTTATTCCAGAATGACATCCCGATAGATTTGGCTTGTCATTGTTCCAATTTGAACATGCAGGTCAGTTCTGGAACCCAGAATAATTCCACCCCAAACGAGCACTCCTGCACCACCGTAACGGGGTCGTTCAATGATGTTTTCTTGGTGGTAACGGGTACCTGGAGCTCTCCATATGAAAGTCCGGCGAGAATCAGACTGCAAGCTAAACCTGGACTCGTCGGAAAACATCACACAAGCCCCGTGTTGCGGTGTCCACAATGCATGCTCTCTACTCCAGGCTAACCGCAGGCGACAGTGAATTTCAGCAAGTGGAACGCATCTGACAGGTCTACGAGCATATAGACCTACCTGCCCTAACCGTCTGTACACGGTCTGCCTTGAAATTGTCGTACCAGTGGCTGAAGAGGGCTGACGAAACAGGTCTGAGGCTGTGCTCCGCCTGTTTCTTTTGGCAGTAACTGCCAAATACCGGTCCTCATTCGGCATTGTAACTCTGGGGCGACTTGTGCTGCAACGTGTACTCACATTACCATCATCTTGGAATTGTTGCCAAAGCCTGGAGATGACACTCTGGGCAATTCCAAGTTCGTCTGATACTTCCGGTTGGATACTCCCACATTCCAGACGGCTGATAATTCTACCACGTAAAAAATCATCCAAATGCGTCCTTTGTGTCATAACTATTCGGTTATTGCACTGAAATGCTTATAAAGCGCCTGAGAACAATTTTGCGTCTTTGTCTGTATTCCTTATATATCACTCTCTTACACTCTCGTCATTGTGACGTACCATCGGTGTCATCTGGTTACTTCCTGAAATTTGCATATGATTCTTGAAGATGTGTGTAGTGATTTTACAGGTGATATATTTATTTTAGAGTTCGATTTCCGCGTGACTCCGAATTATCCTTAATTTATGGACTTGAGTGTATTATGCCATACTACTCATTACAGAGTTCTGACCGCTTAGCTGTTCTTTAGGACCTCAGGCCATAGTCATTGACGGATACGAACGTTTTTCCGTATTCGTATTTCCATGCATAATTAATTCAAGTCATATAATGACTGTCCAACGTATTTCAAAGCACATTTTAATCAAGTCATAAATTGTCAAAGTATTATTCAATGTAACAATATGTGTAACTGTGTGTAACTATAATTTGTGAGCGTAATTATAACTTGTTATAGAGATCACAGTAGGAAATCATGTAATACGTATCTTGAACGACGCATAAGACACTGCATACATATATATATTGTTGCGTTTTACGGGTTCGTGGATTTGAGAGTATCCGATGAAAACACGATGCAGAACAATAAAAAGCACAATTTATTTACAAGGATCACTATTTACAGCACAGTTCGAAAATTACCTTAAAAGCGTCGAAAATCTACAATAAATACGCTGAAACAATCAGCAACACAGCTTCAGGCTGTAACTGTAAAGGTAGCTTCACGGCAACACTAAACTTATAATAAACACCGTGGAACAATCACCAATACACTGTCAAGCTATACTGTAAAGGTAGCTTCACGGAAAGTATAAGTAGAAGTATCCAGGTTTAGAATCAAGTCCTTGTCTGCACAATCTGCACTATGAGACACGCACATGGATTGCGAAGTGGGTAAATTTTCTTGCAATGCTTGAGCACTCCGCGTAAATTGTACATCAGCTTCTTTCATCTCAGCATCACATAAACATGTGATGTGAACATGTGAACACATCTCATCAGATCGTTCAATGCTTGTTAACTGCGACTTCGTAACTACATTATCAGTTTCTATGATCTTGACAGTCGCATTTTCATTTTCTTTTGTCTCTACTTCAGGCACGTGAGCATCAAAATCTTCGTTCCCGTCTTTTATTTCTTCATGTTTTCGGTCTTTTTCTTCCATCCCGTTGGATGTTTCATCCATAATTTCTGGATCTTTCTCAGATACTCTACCAGCTACTTCCTTCATTTCTTCATCACCTGATTCTTCAGATGCCACTTTCGTGATTTCAGCATCTCCTTTTATGACGGCTTTTATCTCAGCTGCCATCTCTTTATATCTAGCTTTTATCTCAGCTGCCATCTCTTTATATCTAGCTTTTATCTCAGCTGCCATCTCTTTATATCTAGCTTTTATCTCATTATATCCAGCTTTCATGTCTTGTTTCATCTCTTCTTGTCCGGCTTTCAGAGCTGCTAACATGTCCATCAAAGCTTTCATTTCCTCCGCTTTCATTTTCTCCTGTAGATTCACTCCTGGCATTCACTCTCAAACCCCACTCCTGACACCAGTTGTCGCGTTATACGAGTTCGTAGATTTGAGAGTATCCGATGAAAACACGATGCAGAACAATAAAAAGCACAATTTATTTACAGGAATCACTATTTACAGCACAGTTCCAAAATTACCTTTAAAAGCGTCGAAAATCTACAATAAATACGCTGAAACAATCAGCAACACAGCTTCAGGCTGTAACTGTAAGGGTAGCTTCACGGCAACACTAAACTTATAATAAACACCGTGGAACAATCACCAATACACTGTCAAGCTATACTGTAAAGGTAGCTTCACGGCAAAGCACTATCTCGACCGCTTTCCGTTCACAAAACTCTCGCGTAGCTTAGCACTCACAGTAAGCAGCGATTCTCACAACAATCACAATTCTCACACTCTTAATTACACTACTTAATCACACTGCCGGCTCTCAGAAACGCAAGGGTTTATATAGCTTTTCCTTAGGTTCCACAGGTTTCGAGAAATATCTCGACAGGAAGTTATTTTAGAAGCTTCCCGATTGGACCATGGGATATCGCCTATTTGGTCGCCAAATGGGCGATAAAGTCGCCAATCTGGCAACCCTACCATACACTATTTTATGGCAACCCTAGTGCTATGCCGGAAAGCTTACATACAGGCGCAACCGCCCAAATTTTTCGCAACAATATAATCAATGCATACTAATTCAGCAGTTCTCATAGGGACATGTCAAACATGGTAAGTGTTTTAATGTTTATCAATGTGTATTAACGTACGCTACGTATATACCAGTGTGTACTGATGTGTTTCAACGTGTATTAATGATCAACTCAGCAGATCTTGTATGGCCATGCCAAACATAGGTAATTGTAGACTCCTCGCACAATGTCACTCTCAGCATGGAACAGCAGCGATGACCCTTATTTGGCCATGTAACCATGTTTATTTAAACGAAAATAACTTCCTAGTGGCCGCTAGGGATGGTAGGACTGTAGGGCACTGAATGAGGCGTTGGGTCTGAGCGTCTGCTGAGAGGCACCAGTGTGCCCCCCCCTCTTGATATCGGGCTGTTCTAGATAATGGTGGACGTGGTTCTGGACTCATTAACCAGTACGGTAAAGGCACAGTGCCCACGTCCCCCGTCACTTGCGGTTTCCCATTTATATCTGATATTGTGTAATGTGATGTATGTTTGCCCACATGATCCCTCTATTCCGAATTGAAGACTCACAATTACAACATGGCTGTCCTTTTATTCGCCTGGTCGAAAAGGACATTTTATAGTATGTCTCATATCTCCAACATGAAGCGATGTACTGATACCATTCTAACAGCATTTGATTTATTTTATTTTTCTACATTCACCATACAGTTTTATCACATTTCTTCTAGGATATCTTATATATGTTAGTTTCATGAAATAAGTTTTTTAAGTGGAAGGTGCTATACTTTTATAATATGGAAGATAAATTAAAAATCTCGAGTCAGTTCCCTTTTTGTATTTTTACGTGACATGAAAATCATAATGCTTGAACCTTCCTGGCACTGATAAAACAAAAGATTACCAAAAGATAAACTAATGTTTACCGAAGCTATAAAGACACCATATGCTTACTTTTAGCACTTTAAACAGAAGAAAGTACATCCATTCGCAAGCCTAACCATGAAACAAATGTCTGAATCGTAAATAATGACCCAAATACAAGCGTCCCATCATATCTTTTAATGTGCACAGAAGGCGCATTTTTCGTTTTTCTTTCTAATCGATATATTTGTATCCAACTATCGATTGTCAAGGGAAACTTTTGACTTCACTGCAGGCAATGCAGCTATTTAGCATTCTTTACAACAATACACATTTCCGAAAATTTTCTCAGAATTGGTTGATATTGAAACGTTTACATGTTTAGGTCGAGAACTATGTACGTGTTGATTTTGTTAATTGTTGTTTAGATGATGAACTAGAATAAAAATTCCTGGAAAGATAACATCGATTTATAACCAGCAGTTTTATTTCTTGAGAGCTGATATTTTTTTATTTCCTACTTTCTTTTTTAATTTTTTGATTTTATCGAAAATTACGACGATGTTTATCGCCACGGAACATGCGCGCGCAAATTTTGATGCACTATTTCTTTCTCTGTTGGATTACAACAAAGCATAATGAGTCGGAATAAAAAGGGAATTTCATCTACTTTGGTCGTACACGCCTTTAACAGAAATCGAATCAACACATTCTAAAATAACATATGCATATATAAATTACAGTATTAAGGTTAAAGTTCTTGCTGTATTACCCACTGCTTTTGAGTAATAAAAGTTGTTAATGAAGAAAAATGCCTTAATAGTTAAAAAAAGTGCTAATCTTGAAGTGAAAGTTTGGATCATATGTTAGCTACAGATGTATTATTTATTATAATAAGCTACGTACGTGAAGACCATAAAAGACAGTATCCATATCAAGCAAAGAAAACAAATTTTCATTGCAAAAAAAAAAATATATATATATATATTATTGTGATGATGATTAAAGATGTTCTTGTGTAACTTCGTAAACTGAATCCTTTTTATTGATTCTTTCTTGGGCCAAAATAAATTTAAAGGATATTTTAACTTTTAAACATTTATACATGAATTTACTTGAGCTCTTGTAATTTTTATTGTAAACAAGGAGAATACTAATGACAGATTCGAACATTATTTCACAATACAAGCTAGAAAAAGTGGCATCACTGTATTGATCTCGATGCTTTGTCATAATTGAAGGAATTTTTTTATGAAAATGAAATAACTGGGTACGAGATAACCACAGTATCCTACACTGGTACTTAAAATGAAAATAATTTGATTATTTTAGCAATTTTCTCAAAACGCATCGAAAGAAAAAGGCATATTATGATTCTAAACTGGAAATTCAGATCTTCTAGTGTCAAACAGGCAAGTATACGTGATCGTCTATATGGAGTATTTAGGCCAACGGTCTCTAAAAGAGCGCGAGGCATTTTCCGCGCTTTGTTAACTAGCACTCCTCAGCGATCTTAGGTGGTACTTGATTTCGTGGGGGGGGGCAACATCTGTTGGATTCAAAAGCATGAATTTAAAATAAATAACCGCCGTTTAGATGACGGAATGAAGTGGCGAATCGTCGAGAGACTGGAAATAAAGCAGCTTCAGGCGAAACTGCTCAAGTGCAAATTGGGTGGTTTACGCCATGGGAAACGTGAATCCAAGTCATTTTCTCGTAAAAAGTTCTTCACGAAGTTCTCCTTAGACAGACAGCTCTCCCGTGCTTTTCCTTTACTCAAATACTTAATTATAATTGCCTTACATCAATGAATGTTCGTGGTAAGCACAATATGGTATGTTTATTATTGTGCTGAACAGTGCAGTAATTCGATGATAAGAAATGCCTGTGGGAAAAACCAGCTAGATGATTTGGTTTTTATTATAGAAGAAATACGTTCGGATAAAAATAGGAGCCTTTTTATGTGCCCTAATTGTTAAAAGTCACATTTATCAAACTATATATAGTTAGCAGCTGTATAGGGTGCTTGTTTTTAAACTGACACTACTCAGAGCAATCTGTAGCTGCATTTATCAGCTGAAATGCTACAAAATTTGGTAGAGGGATTGATGACAAAGTGTTCTAGTGTAACACCTGAGAACTAGATAAATTAATGCATTTATGAGCTGAAATGCCACAAAATTTGGTAGAGGAACTGATGACAAAGTGTTCTAGTCTAACACCTGAGAACTAGATAAATAAATAACAAAAAAAGGGAGTTCAGTGCAACACGGCTGTAATGCAGTAAGTGAACTGCCCCGATAAATTTCACACGTGATACTTCAGTGCACAAGAGTACTTTATTCAATAAAAGCGCTTCTTCGACGAGGGTTTACACCTCTTACAATGTAAACATCTTCTCGTGAATCACACCTTGTAAACAACATTCTCGATGGACGAACATAATATGACATAGAAAGGCCGTGCAAGTGGAAAAAAGCTACTTGTGACCCTTTTTTTCTGTAAAGTGATGGTGTAACAGCAACTGTACCGATAGAACAATGAGTGGTGAGCCTTCCTCCTGCATAAAAGCTACATGATACAGCAAGTGCTTCTGCTGAAGTTGTCCAATAACAGAACTAGCATATCATGATATCCTCGCGTGGTAACGGTATAGGAATGTAGTCCTGTTAGAGTAATGTTCTTGAAAATGAATGGTCTGCTGATGCAGTAAAGTCACACTAAACTGTGACTTTTGGTAAATGCAGAGGGATTTCCTGAACTGCACAGAATTGACAACCGAATTTTTCACTCGCTGTAATCTTAAAATTAGTCGCAGATCAGTATACAATCCGTAATCCAATTCGGTGGATAGATTTCACACCAGATTTCATAAAACGTCTTATGTCCAGAGGCCGATTCCAATTAGTAAAACTGGCTCTTTCCTTTGGCTATTTTAGCTCGACGCAATATTCGATTCATACATCATTAGGGGCGCAATATGCACTCCACACTTTTTGAAAGCTTACATCTTAAGACAACAGGCAATGGACAAAAATTAGCCGCAAGGTGTTAGCAGTAGTCAAGCAAGCGAGAAAATTGGCAATGCACTCAGAAGAAGCGTGGGAGGGATAAAAGGTTTCAGTAATTTAGTAAAAATCGTAATCTAAGATTGGATAAGAGGTGTCTGCGTTGCAGGGTTACATAAGATCTTTTCTTGAGGATTAATTTTGAAATGATGCGGTTTAGAATGATATGTGATATATAGTTACTATTTTTAGAACAGAAAGAGTAAGCATGTATGCCATATCTTCCCCTTTCTGCTGTCCCGCCTCATAGAGAAAATGACTCCACCTTCTTGTATTTTAAACATTTCTTGCACACTCAAAACTAAATACTAAAACTACACTACTAATACTGAAATATGTACATTAATTAACATTAGTTAGATTCGTTTTACTAACGGCTCTCATGAGATTTCCCTTTTTCTCTCAGTAGGTCTCCCTCTTTGAAACTAAAGCTTTGGCGCCTCTCCGATTGAGAGTTAGCGCCCCTTATGCCTCTTGTTGGTTGGCGTCCTCCATACATCACATCCCCCATCCAGGATTGAAATAGGGTTAAAGCCTATTGAAATATGACAAAATATGGTGACGTCAAACAAAAAGAGTTACTTACCTACTAAAGTTAACAAATCAATCAATACTGAAGTTAAAAGATACATAATACAATATCTATACCGATTACTTCTACATCTACTACAAAACTTCTTCTAAAGCTGTAACATATAAATGATTAACAATTAATAATCAAAATAATTCTAAAAGGCAATAAAATAATACTTAAAGTTTCTATGGTTACTTAAAGTTTCTAGGAGAGTAGCTGCAAAAAAAAAATAATAATAATAATCCTGAGAGTTCATAAATGTCCATGAAAAGTTCTTTCTTTCACACAAGTCACTCAATAGTCTCCAGTGTGGACAACGCGTCAGCATTGTTCAACTTAGCACCTGGGCAATGCGAAATTGTAGTATCATACAATTAGAAGATTGTGGTACGTTCTTTGTAATGAAAGTTAACGGATTGTGATCAGTTATCAGCTCTACAGGTGATCCAAAAATCCAAGTTTCAAACTTTTTCAAACTCCAAATAACAGCATATGCTTCTCTCTCGATAGTTGGCCATGATTATTGTGTTTTAGTTGGTTTTTGGTTGGCGTAACTAACTGGGTACATCTTTCCGTTTTTCCGTTGAGATAAGCAGGCTCGAACACGGGTTGAGGATGCATCACATTGAATTGTAAAAGGTAACCCAGGTACAGGGGTATAAAGAGTGGATGCTTCCACTAGGCATTTCTTTAATTTTTCAAATGCTTTGTCGTGTTTTCTGTCCAGCACAGCTGTTCAGGACTTCTTTTGGTGAGCTCGGTTAATGGATAAGCTGTTTCAGCGTAATGTGGAAAGTAATCTCTGTAATAATTACATAGGCCTAGAATACTTTTCAATTGTTTCTTGGTTTGAGGTCTAGCTAATTTCTGGATAGCCTCCACTTTCTCTGGGTCAGTACGATGACTGCCGGAACCGATGATATGTCCTATATAGTTAATGCGAGTTTTAGAAAAAGAATATTTCTTGAGATTTACTGAAAAATTTAGTTCTAACAATTTCTAAAAAATAATGTTGAGATGTACTAAATGTTCATTCCAACTATTTGAATAAATTGCTATGTCATCAACATAAGCTCGAGCGAAATCTTTGTATTTAGGAAGTGCTTGGTTCATCACTCTTTGAAACCTTGCAGTAGCGTTGCGTAGCCCGAAAGGCATGACTTAAATCTATACTGAGCTCGATGTGTCTTGAAACATGCTAATTCTTGACTTTCTCGTTTTAGTGGTATGGCCCAGTAGCCTTTGGGTAAATCGATGTGAGATATCACGTTGGCTTTCCCGATATGGAATAAGAGCTCCTTAGGATTTTCCATAGGAAAATCGTCTGGTATCGTAGCTGCGTTAAGGGATCTAAAGTCAACGCAAAGGCGAAGATTACTGTCTTTCTTCATAACACAGACAATAATATACGAAATTTTAGCGTTGGTTTCTTCGATCAATCCCATTGTCAACATTTCGTCGATTTGTTTGTCAACTTGTGGCTTCAATGCTTCTGGAATTAGATAAACGTATGGCTTCTTTCTTTCAGTGTCGTTTAATCCTATTTTATGTTCCCCTAATTTGGCAATTTGTACCTTACTTATAAATAAGTTGTCATATTTTCTTAAGTTCATCACGTCATTCCTCATCTCATCGTCTAAATGGCGTAAGTCAACTTCGCTAAGATGAATGTGATCGGACGTGTCACTCACACTGGGTGTGGAATGGACTTCTAGTTCCTCTTCGTTCTCAAATATTACACCTACCACCTGTACTTTTGATTAAATTTTCTGATTTTATTTACGTGAACTCTCCTTATTGTGCCATCTGTCAGTTTGATTCTGTAAAAATCTGGATTACAACGAGATATTATTTCTGCAGGTCCTGTCCATCTGGCATATAATTTATTATTGGAATCTGGGATCAACAGGCACACTTGATCTCCAGGGTTGAAATCTTTATATATCGCTCTTCGATTGGCATACCTTGCAGATGCATTTTATTTCAGTTCTGCTATTATAGATGCTTGCTCTGCTGCTGTTTCTAAATTCATTTTTAGCTCCTGTAGATAATCAATAGCGCTTTTACCCAATTTTATTGGCAGTGGAATTTTTCCTGACCATGACGATTTTAATACTGACAACGGACCTCTAGCCTCTTTTCCATACATTAATTTAAATGGGGATACTTCCATAGTACAATTTGGAATTTAATGGTAAAGCGAATAAGAGGTATGGGATGTGTTTGTCCCAATTTTTAGAATCGTTTCATATGATATGATGCAGCATACGTTTTAGAACTTGGTTATACCGTTCAACTAATCCCGAACTTTGTGGATGTCTTGGTGTTGCAAATCTAGGACTTGCTCCCAATCTGGCATGAAATTCTTATGTTAATTCTGCAACAAAATTGGTGCCTTGATCACTAGCTATTACCCGAGGTATGGCCGTTCTCATGAAGATTTCTAATAATGCATCGCATGTTGCTTTTGCTGTAATTGTTTTCAAAGAGACAGCTTCTGGCGCGGTTCAAATGGACCGATTATATCTCCGTTCACTGCATCAAATGGAAATTCAGATCTCTGAATTGGGACTATGGGTATACGATCGCTGGTTCTTTTTCTACTTCGTAATTGACATTCCTTACAATTTTTACAGTATTCTTCTATATCTCGTGACATGTTCGGCCAATAAAATGAATAACGAATCCTTTCCTTTGGTTTCCTCATTCCTAAATGATTTGCAAAAATAGATTAATTTTAAAATTTGTTCCCTTTAACTTTAGACACTACCAATTGAATAACAATTTCTGTAGAAATCCTTTCAGTAAGATAAATCAAATCATCCATTAATAAATATCCATTTTTATTTCTTTCCGCGTCTTCAAAAGTATTGAGTAAACTGTCACATTCTCTCTGCTGTTGTTTAAAAATGCTGGCATCCGGATACGTTTACCCACATTAATTTTTTATCCTCACTTTCGTTTTCACCCTTAATGCAATCTTTTAGGATTTAATTTCGTTCTTCTGGCATACATAAATCAGCGCGATTTTCACCTTAGAAATGTTTTGACTGATGACTCCTTACTTCCGGTATCTGCGATGAAGGCACTGTGTTGCAATCACGATTCGTCCTGAGCGGATGTGATTCAAAGGTCAATAAATCAAAAATATTTGGAGTAATTACGCAGGGAATATGAAGTTTTTCTGTTACCGCTACTAATATTTCGACAGATTTCAATAAATTAGGGTTATCAACATTTCTGATGGAAATAGGAATTTTAGCCACTTTAGTTGAGATGGTTTCCTCAAATGCGGAAATTAGGTCAATATTGCAGTTGTTCTCAATAGAGAAATTTGTTTCGGATTCAAAACAGAAATTTCAGCACCTGAATCAATTATGGCTGGGACTTCGTTACCTGCAACGCAAATATTTACACTTCGCAACGGTTGCGTAAAACTTTCATCTCGTTTAAGCATGAGGATCCAAATTTTTGCTATTACTTTATCACTAGTATTTTCCTCCGGTCTTTTTCAAAGCAATGTTTTGTTTTTCGGATTTGTTTCGTTGTGGACGAACTTTAGCAAGGTGTGTTAATTTTCCACATATGTCTTTGGGTGTATATTTAGTTTTATTTATGTTGTTTCTCACACGAGGCGGGATATATTTCGATTCGACTTAACTATGCTTTCCTTAGTGTTAAAAGTGGTTTCGTTTAATGATTTACCTTTGATTACAAAATATAGGTCAACTTCTTTAGCTAAATCCTTAGGTTTTAACCAATTTTTTCCTGTTTAAATATTTATGGAGGTTGCCGTTTCTCTATCTAACGTTTGGAAAAGTTTGTCGGAAATTATTAGTTGACACAATGTATCAAAGTCTTTAACTTCGCGTAATTGACAGTAATACTGGAAATTTGCAGAGATGCGAACTGAACGTGTGATCCTTTGGGGTCGCGCCGAGCTCTTCGGAAATTCATTAAACATTCATGAGCAGTTGGTTGATATTCTTTTAATACTAGTTTTTTAATGGTTTCATAACATTTTAGTTCTTCATCATTAATGTAAAATAATATGTTAGTTGCCTTATCACATAAAATCCTAATCAAAATTTCAGATTTGAGCTCCTGTGGTACATTTTTAGTTATGAATGCTCTCTTTAATGTTTGAAAAAACAAACTGAAGTTTTCCGATCTTGCTGGAACAGGAATAGTCAACGTTTTAACACTTTTTATTAAAACTTTCCAAATAATTTCCCCAACCTGTATCGATATTTTTATCTGTGCAAGATCCGTTCTGACTTCTAACTTTTTCGAATTCTAATTCTTTCTCTAGCTGAGCTAATTTTAATTTCTCAAGTTCAACCTTTTGAGTTTCTAAAGCTGTGTATTCCTAGCTTTTATTTCAATTTCTTCTCTAATATTTCTCAATATTGAGTTTAACAATCCGATTATAAATTCTGGATCATCTTTAAATATTTTACTGTCCTCAATTTTACCTTTTAACTGAACCACTGTTAAACCAACGGTTTGTGTATCTTCAATTTCATGAACAAGATTTATTAAATCTTCTTTCTTAGTATTCTTATACATTTTTACTTTCGTTTCATACATACATATATATATATATTTCAGTAAATTTATACTCTAAGTAAATAAAATCAAAAGCTTCTTACGTGCTTCTCTTGAAGTTTCTCATCAGTCTCTGGTTTTCGTGTGAGGGTGTGTCATATCTTCCCCTTTCTGCTGTCCCCCCTCATAGAGAAAATGACTCCACCTTCTTGTATTTTAAACATTTATTGCACACACAAAACAAAATACTAAAACTATACTACTAATACTGAAATATGTACATTAATTAACATTAGTTAGATTCGTTTTACTAACAGCTCCTATGAGCCTTCCATTTTTCATTACCTCTCAGTAGGTCTCCCTTTTTGAAACTAAAACTTTGGCGCCTCTCCGATTGAGAGTTAGCGCCCCCTATGCATCTTGTTGGTTGGCGTCACCCATACATCACACCCCAAATCCAAGATTGAAATAGGATGAAAGCCTATTGAAATATGACAAAATATGGTGACGTCAAACAAAAAGAGTTACTTACCTAATAAAGTTAACAAATCAATTAATACTGAAGTTAAAAGATACATAATACAATACTTATACAGATTACTTCTACATCTACTACAAGACTTCTTCAAAGCTGTAACATATAAATGATTAACAATTAATATTCAATATAGTTCTAAAAGGCAATAGAATAATACTTAAAGTTTCTAGGAGAGTAGCTGCAAAAGAAAACATACACAGTCCAGTCACATTAATGTGACCATCTGTCAAAAGCCAGAATAACCACCTTTCGCAGAGCGGACTGCTGCGAGACGTGCAGGAAGAGAGTCACATAGGTCCCTGAAGGTGTTCTCTGGGATGTTGAGCCATGCCGACTCTAATGCCGTGGCCAGCTGCGCTAGATTACGCGGTTGAGGATCCATGGCGCGAACAACTCGATCGAGATGGTCCCACAGATGATCGATTGGGTTTAAGTCAGGTGAGTTTGCTGGCCAGGGGAGGACGGTAAACTCATCCTGGTGCTCTTCGAACCACGCACGTACACTGGCAGCTGTATGGCACCTCGCATTGTCCTGCTGGAAGATGCCATCATCCTGAGGAAAAACAATGCGCATGTAGGGGTGAACATGGTCCGCAAGGACAGATGCGTACTTGTATTGATCCATTGTGCCTTCCACAATGATCAGTGAACCTAGAGAATGCCAGGAAAACATTCCCCAGACCATAATGCTCCCGCCTCCAGCTTGGACCGTTCCGGCAATGGTTGCAGGGTGGTTCCTTTCAGAGGTTTCACGCCTTATACGCCAACGTCCATCTGTCCGATGGAGCATAAAACGCGATTCATCCGAAAACGCAACCTGTCGCCACTCAGTGGACGTCCAGCTGCTGTACTGGCGTGCAAATTCTAGCCTTCGCCGTCGATGAACAGCAGTCAGCATAGGTGCACGAACCAGGCGTCTGCTTCGGAGGCCCAGACGCAGCAATGTTCGCTGAATAGTACTTTGGGAGACACTTTTGGTAGCCCCTTGGTTCATTTTGGTGGTCAGTTGCTCAACGGTAGCCCGTCTATCTGCCCGAACGCATCTCCGCAACCGTCGTTCGCCTCTGTCATCTATGGCCCGTGGTGCACCACATTTGCCACGTCGCTGATTTTGGACAGTCCCATTTTGCCATGCACGGTACACTTTTACCACGGCGGCACGCGAACAGTTCACAAACTCAGCCGTTTCGGAAATGCTTCCACCCTTGGCCCGAAAGCCAATGATCATGCCCTTTTGGAAGTCGGATAAATCGCTTCGTTTCTGCATTACGCCAACGATTGAAATATTTTCCGAAGCCCTCACACACCCTTTATATACGCTCAACTGCACTGTGCTGTCACCTGCCTTCTGTGATTGGTTATTTAACTCTGACATGGAAAGTACGTGGTGGTCACATTAATGTGACTGGACTGTGTACAAAATAATAATAATCCTAAGAGTTAAAAAATGTCCATGAAAAGTTCTTTCTTTCACACAAGTCACTCAATAGTCTCCAGTCTGGACAACACGTCAGCATTGTTCAACTTAGCACCTGGGAAATGCGAAATTGTAGTATCATACTTTTGCAATGCTAATGCCCATTGCTAAAACCTCTCCGATTGAGAGTTAGCGCCCCCTATGCATCTTGTTGGTTGGCGTCACCCATACATCAGAATGTAACTTAAAATGTAGAATAAAGGGACTATGCAAAAATTAAAATTAGGAGTTTGCTTTCACATTTTATATGTTACGTGTTACCTCCTTCAAAGAGAAAACGACTGAGCGACAGAAAAGCATTTTTGAGAGGAAACGCAGTAGAGCAACAAATGCAAAATTGAACTTCAGTAGTTCATTTTCATATTTTATATCTTACACAGACACAAACACATATATATGTGAGTTTGCGGAACTAGTTTTTGCAGAAGACGAAACCAATTTTGTCATGTGCTGTGTAGACTGGAAAGAAAATTACAACTGGCTTGATGGTTAACAGAAAAAAAAAATTTAATAGGTACAATTATTCACAAATACATTTTTATTTATATAGGTACAACACTGTGGATATTAAGCGTGTCCAATAATTCCTATATATGCAGTTTACATTTTATATAGTAGAAAAAAATCTTAGAGAAGGGACATAATTTTTCTAGGCAGAGGAAGCAGAAGAAAAGGTAATGAGTACTAATTGCAGTAGTATGGATATTGGAAAGTCTTTGTTTTTAATGCTCAGGGAAAAAGATTTCACAGTGCAAAGAAATCTTAGGAAAATAGTGACGTAACAAGTTGCAGAGTGAAGCAAAATGGTGCACAGAGAAGATGAATGTGTTGAAGAGGGGATGTGTTTAATTCAAAATTATGAATTTAAAGGTATGTTGCCAACTGGTTCCAATTAAGCTTAATAATTTCATTAGTAATTTTGTATTTTACACACACACGCACGTATATATATATGTTGAAATCTCTCTAAAGCAACTATCAACGATTCCAAATAATTTTGGACTTTTGGGAGGTGTGTATATCGGTTTACTAATACTATTGTGCTAATAAAATTACAAATTAATTACAAAGATAAGTAAAAGAATGTTACACTGAAGGGAAAACTTAATAAGATATTATTCAGTTATAATACTTTTTGAAATATAGTTATAATACTTCCTGAAATAATTTACTTATAATACTTTATTTATACATTAAAAATTTATAATACTTTCTAGTTATAATACTTTTTGAAATAATTTAGGCGAATGATGTAAAATATCAAAAAAACCTTATATAAAGAAAACTTCTACGAAACATTGCATGTACATATATATATATATATATTATAAGTTAAAAAATATTCACTGGTTATTAAAACAGTGATCTAATGAAGTCTTTCAACGGCCTTCGGAGTAGACAGCCAGCAATATCTTCAAAAATTATTATTTTTCAACTTAAGGCTTTTATTCTTTGCTTTGCCTGTAATATTATTCACGTATGAGTTCCGAAATACACTTCGCTGTAAATGTTGAAATAAAGGAGGCGGATTATTCAACGGACAACAACGTTAAAATAAAAATGAGCTGCCTTGACGCCACTTGAATATTCCTTTGTTACGTTTGCGACTTGTCTTAAACAGGAAATCGGGGTGGGGGAAGAGTTTAAGAATATGACGGATTACTCAACAAGAACTTTTTTAAATCATAATCATTTCTACCTGATCACAAACATCAAGATGAATTAATAATTCACATAATTATAAAAATAGTTTTGACGTTAGAGTGAGAGCTGGAAATCTAAATCTTTGATTTATTTAATACGAAAAATATTACGCAAAAAAACCCCCTTAGTTTGGCTTAGATTTTAAATAAAGCTATGTCTGGTTCGAGGTCTAAGGCTGCTTTTGTGCTTAGTTTTACATTAATGTGTTTCTCTTCCAATATGGCTAAAAATATTATTACTTGATAACGAAAAATAGACATTTTGTTAAACGTTTTGATACGTACTGTATAGTATTCGTTATCACGTAGAGTTAGGCCGTATTTGTATTGAGTTAGGCAAGAATAGGTTTTTAAAATTATTCTGGCCTAACTCATTCTTAAATTTGACTTTTCATTTAATTGAATATTTTTGACATATTACAGATACTACTTTTATTTACCTTTGCATTCTAACGTTTTATTTTCATATTTTTACATGTTTTACTCATCTCATTGTTTCGATACTTACATTTTGTTCTAAAAGTATTTTGGCATTTAAAAAATTTTTTTCATTCCAAATAATTTAAATTAATTTACAAAGGGGTAGTTCTTGATATGCATACGAGTATGCTAAATTTGGGTTTCATTTCTATTTTCATTTTGCATATGCATAGCAAGGACAAAACACGATGTCTGGGCAACTGCAAGAGAGTGAAATAAGCTAATTCCCCCTGAAGGGTTGGTATTATTTCGGTTTCCTTTCGTTTGTTCATTTTTAACTAATTTTCTTTATATGGCTTTAATTATCATTAACAATTTTTGTTACGATTTTATGTATATCCACTACTATTTTACTTTATTAACTTTTTTATTTTAATTTGAAATTTAATTTGAAATATAAGAATTTTAATAGTTAATTCATCCTTAATTATAATTATGTTTAATTGATTATTGCAGCCTAAGCGCAGTATTTTTAATTATTCTTACTTGCACTTG
>KK112097.1:300916-334231 GCA_000611955.2 Stegodyphus mimosarum
TTGATTATTTGCTTGTATATAATGCTTAGTTTAAAACTATTTGAGATGTTAAAAATATCTAATATGAGCATACAATTTAAATTAAAAAAATTATGATTCTTTTTAATTTTTTAATATTTAAAATAAATTTTGAAATTTTTAGTAATTATCATTTTTATGGTTTTAGACCGTAATCTGAACTTTAAGGATTGCAATTTTTGTTTTAAAAAAGCTTTTTCTTTCCTTTTTTCTGGGTATAGAAACAGAATATTCATTACGTCATAACTTTACCAAATCCTTCATCCTCCTTCAAAACATAAATTTCACTTTCGGGATGAATAGTATTGTAGAATTTTTTGTTTAATAAATTTTCAAGTATGCACTCGATTACTGCACAAGCATTATTTTAAAATATTTCCTGGCTCCAGATTTGATCAAAACTGAAATTATTTTAAGAAAATTTATATTAATGACTAAATGATATGACTTTTTGAAGCTGAATTTAGGAGCAAATAAAGCAAAACGGACGTCAAATCCGAAAAGATAATTTAAGAGAAAAAGCAATTTTCTTTTATTCTTAGATAATCAGATTTCGTGTTCAGATTTTCGTTAACTCTAGTAAAATCAAAGCTAGCATTAATATGACTTAAAAACGCATTTGTCAAATTTAAATATATGCTGAAATGCTTGAGGAAAACGTAAGATATTTATCAGCAGATTACTTACCAGGACGTAATATAGCTGACTGGTTTAACCTTGACGAAATAATAATTCTTGGAATGTGTTTCTAACCAAAAAATGTGCTTAAACTTCGTTTTATGCCTTCATTTTGGGTTAATTTTGACAGCTGAGAAATATTACCCTTCCTTAACTTTCTTGACGTTTCCAAAAATGTCAAATCATTGTTTCTTCAGAAAATAAATATATATATAAACACAAGATTTAAGAAATATATATATATATGACTTTTATTATTCATTTATTTTTATAAATCTTTGTTCTAAAGAGGGGGTTCTCAACCAGGGGGAATTAGCTATGCTGAAAATTTCGAATTTCGTAGTTTCAGGAGGGGAGAATGCAGTCAGCCTTTTGTTGAGCTGTTAAGTATTTTGGTTTAAGAAAATTAAAAAATAATAATAATAATAAATTCACAGTAAATTAAAAAAAAACTGAAGGTTCTCATTTTACATTACGCCCAAAGAGGAGTTTTTTTGACGTTTTCTATGTTACCTTTTATTTCTTAAATACCATGTTCTTTGAACTTAAACCATAAAATTCAATTCAACAGCAATATCGCAAAATAATTTTCAAATAAACATATCTTTAGAGTTTCCGATACACAGTCTCGAGAGCCGGAGATGAAATGTTTTTTTTTTCGTACAGTGCTGCCATTGCTCTCTGAAATCATTGAGTTTCTTAAGCAAAAACTCATAAATGCTTTGCACATATCAAATCGATAATAAAACAAATTCCAAATTCCAAATTTGGCCTTCTAGATGCCCATATTCGGAGAAGGATTACGTTATTCAAAATTGCATAGCTCTAGGTACCGTTGTTTTATCACGATGCGAGAAACATACATACATTTATGCAAATTCTCCATTATTTACTTTCTTTAAATATAACACAGGGCGATAATATATGGTGGCAACAGTTTGACAAGTGATACGGACATTTACAGTGAATCGACGAAAATGCCAAAACGAAATTAATATAGCCGTTCTGAACTAACGCTCCTTTGGGCTAAGAACTGCTTTTATTCAAATTTTGGTGTCTACCACATTTTCTGTACTTCCTACTCTTTAATTTGTAATGCTTAAGAAAATAATCTAAATCTAAATAAATTCATAAATGTAATTTTCAAGTTTTGCAAAGGATGAGGAAGGGAAAGATCTCGCAGGGGTGAAAGGGATGCATGGAGCAGCAAAGGTTGAGAATCACTGTTCTAAGGGCTGTGATTTGAATATTCGTAAAAAAGTTTTACTTAATTGTTTGTAAAGAAGATGAATGACGTTTATTGTTTATGATTAGCCGACAATGCAGAAGAAATTTTTCTTATATTTCTTACCGATACCTTATTCATGGCACCTAGTTTGATTTTTTTATTGACTCTTCTTTCAACTTATGCCTGTTAATAAATTACCTTCTGAGGCAGCTGAACGTGACTAAATTCTCAGTTACCACAGATATTAGTCCAAATGGTCGAATTGCTTAGGAAAACTATTAATTTCGTTTTGGCATTTCGCGTTGGTTCGCTACAAGCGTTTTTCACTTTTCAATTTATTGCTACCAAATATTATCGCCCTTATTATTTTTAAAGAAATTAAATAATGGAGAATCTGAACAGATGTATGCATGTTTCTCGCATTGTGATAAAGCAACGGTTCCTAGAGCTATGCAATTTTGAATAACGTAATCCTCCTACGAATACGGGCATTTGGAAGCAATAGTTTGCTAATAGGAATTTGTTTTATTATCGATTTCCTACTTGTAAACCATTTATGTGCTTTCGGTTAAGAAAACACATAAATGCGGTTTTCGGTCAATGATTTCAAAGCTAGCAATGGCAATATTGTACGAAAAAAAGAAACGTTTTTATCAACAGCTCGTGAGACTGTGTATCGGAAATTCTACATTTTAAAGATATTTTGCAATATTGCTACTGAACTGAATTTTATGGTTTAAGTGCGAAGAACAAGATATTTAATAAATACAGGTAACACGCAAAATGTTAAAAAACGCCCCTTTGGACGTAATTTAAAATCTGAAATCTTTCAGATGTTCTTTCATTAATGTTATTATTTATTTATTTTTATTTATTTATTTTATTTACTTCTTTTTCGTTTCCATGTGTTTATTTAAGTTCAATTTAATAAAAAAATTTTGGTTTCAACCCTAAAGTAATAGCAAACGCAAAGTTGTCGCTTGCATGTTGGCAGCACAGCACTAATTTCTGTTAATCAAAGTAAAATTTGAAATTTTGCGATAACTTTCAAAAGCATCTTCTGATTTCCATCAAATATGTTTAGATAGCCATTAAAGAAATTCCGAATCAGTATAACTTTACTTTTTTACAATTATTCAGCCTGAAATTGTATCAGTTTTGTTGAGTGTATGAGATGTTTGTCTGCACCACTCAGCTCTCATCACAGAACAGAACGATTCAATCGGACATAGGAACTGGGCTTATGGCATAATAGGCGAGAGCTGTCTACCAAGGATGAGTCATACCTTATTTGATTCACCAACACTTATCCTATCTACTAGATTCGGTACTTTAAAGTGCTAAATCTAGTAAAACTGTATGGACTGCCACAAGGTCAAAAAAGCAATGTTGACTGATTTCTCCGAGTTTTATGGTGTTATGCTTCATAAAGTTTTACCAAATTGTTAACAGAGAATATTACTTCAGGGTTTTGCGACATTTTCTTGAAGCTATTTGTGGAAAACAAGTTGAATTATAGTGAGAAAACTCTTGAATTTTGCATCATAATAATGCACCTTCTCACAAAAGTCTTGGTATTTACGAAATCTTTTCCAAAAATGCAATAAATGTACCTCCTTAAGCACTGTATTAACTTGATGTGGAATCTTCGATGTTTTCTTGTTTTTAGTGTTAAAACTGCCATTTCGTGTTTACTGTTTTGAGCCTACGAAAGAAAGAAATTTCGCTTTGAATCCTGAAGGGGCTTTGCGAAAACGACTTTGATGTATGTTTTGAGTATTGTAAAAAATACTTTAGAAGGGATTGCTTTGAAGGAGATATGCTAAATATGGATAATAAACTGAAATTCTGAATTTTATAGTATCATTCACGATGCATTTTGATTACAATAATACATTCACACACATCTTCTAAGAATTTTGTTTATTACTCTAGCTATCACCCTGGAATCTTGAAAATATGTCTAATCTATATGCAATGATGGAAATATATTTAACCCTTTTCTTTTAACAGCATTCATGACGCAGATGTGACAAAAGTTTCATGTTGACGCCTTTTTTTAAACTGGGCTGTTTATTAAAGTGCAAAATCTGAAGATTTCTACAAATCGCATGTTTTCAAGAATTAAGTGACCTAAGAGCCGAATGTTTAATATCAGGTTTTTTATTTCAGTACTAGTAGCTTACAAACTTGCAATTTAAGGCAAATAACCTACAAGTAACCTATAAGCATTCATTAAAAAAGTAATACGTGTTATATATAGGCCTACTCTTCTTCTTTTCTTTCTTTCTTTTCTTTTCTTTTTTTTTAAGTTACTGTTTATTTATAACAATTCCACCTTTTCTAAAAATAGACTATTATGGAAACATTATATTAATTCCAAGTCCACATAAATAAAAAAATTACTTTACAACAGGCAGTATAACTACAATCTATTATTTTCTCATATGGATTCAGAAAAATATGAAATTACTCTGTTGCTTAATTTGATGAAGAAACGTTTACGTTGCGAAGTCATTTTTTCTAATCTTACAGGGGAAACAGAAGATTTGGTAGGCTTTTGCAGTTTATACGACAAGTTATTTATACATTCCTTTTGCGATCATACTCAGTGACCTAGTTTCTCTTTCTGACGACGAACTGCTGAATTATATGGCCATCCATAAATGTGGTAAATGAAAAAATAAGGTTTCCTTAAGTGGCTTACATTAAATAAGTGTTTGACCTACAGAAAAAGATAACTCAATTATCTTGATCATTCTAACACTGGATGGCCTACGATCCGAGTTATTCCTAACATTTGACATTTTCCTGTACATGATTTCAAAGACGCACAATACATTCGTGTATGATAGCTGACAGAAAACGATTCCGATAGTTAAATATTTCATAAAAGATACCGCCAGACCCGTCCCCTCCTAGTGCTATCCATCAAAATTGGGGGCAGAACTGAGCTAAATCGCACTGTCACCTGTAAAGGGCTCAAGGCTGTTGCCAACGACAGGTGTAAAACTTGTGCTCCTCGCCACGAGGTATTTCGTGGGCTTGGGCTAGAGAAGTGAGCATTAGCAACAGCAACAACAACAACAACAGATACCTAAGCTAGCAATCTTAGTGAAAGATTCTTAGCGAGTAATCTTACGTAGTGAAGGATTCCTATACGAGTAATTCTTGCATCATAAATTCCCTAATATATTCATAAAAAGTAAAATAAATTTTATTAAACACAATTTATAATATTTAAAATTATACTTCATTAAAAAATTTTATGTTGGTGCATGTGATCTACTCACAATTTTCTCGTGGCACAATTATCTTGCTTCTTTGTTTCCTATTTATTTTCTTCTGTATTCCCAGATTCTTTTAAGTTATGCCTAAATTTTCAGACTCAATGAAGCTCCAGCAGGCATCTTGTGTAAAACCAATTTGGATCATAAATGATAGACGTAAGGAAAACGAAAATCAGAGTTCTAGAGTGCAGACTGAAAGGGTTGTCTAGAATTATGTACTTCCAAAGCCTAAACGAAATGACTTAAAGAGAACATTTGTCAAAGAATTTGATTGTAGTTTAACCTGGAATCTGACATTACCTACGTCTATGTTTCGAAAGTAAAACATTTTCTGAAAGTCCTTTTTAAAATTGGAATTAAGCTGGGGTTACTTAATTCTGTATGAAAAGTAAATCGACTTACTGAGGTTTTATCGTTAATTGTTGCAGCTAGAAATACATATCAGTATGCTTAATTTTTCACTTAGAAATCCTGAATATATTTTACTATGTTGGAATTTATAAATAATCTTATCATTAATTAGAGCCTTTTGGTTACCTTCTAGCAGTCGAGAGGATAAAGGCGAGGACTTTTGATAATTCCGCCCAGTTCAGGTTCCCTGTGGATGAAATGAGATGCATAGAACTTTCACGTTTTCCTTTGTATGCAATGTAAATATGAAATAAGTTTCTTTTAGAAAGCGGGCTCACCAGTAATCGAACGGATAAAACCTTCAACACTGCATGTTCGAAACGAATGAAAACTTCAGCGAATCGGCTGACAACACGAGTGCTTTCGCTTTTCATCTTGTGCGACATGAATTTTTTTTTGAGAAAACACATCCAACTCTTCGTGTTCCATGAAGTATTTCACGAAGCTTACAGATGTAAGTAAACAACTCGTAAGACAAGGTGATACAATTCGAAGTATTCTACGAGGCTTACAGATGTAATTAACAACTCATAATACAACATGATACAATTCAACAATAAAAACATTATATCTAGGTCTGGAGAGAGCAAAGAAAAAATATAAAATACAAATACTACTGTAATAAAAATACTAAATTATAAAATGAATAATTAAACTACAAAAGAAACTATTTCTCTACAAAAAAAATAAACCAACTTAATAATAATATAATAATAGTAAAAATGAAATAGTACTTAAAAAATATTGATATAAAATAAGAACGATACATCAACAACACATCAATACATAACGTAATCATGCATAGTCAAAAGCCATTTTTGCTTAGACAGTCCCCACGAAAGCAATCTTTCCTTTAGGTAGTTTGGTTGTGTTTTACTTTAATCAATCAACCCACTTAAATCTTCCACAAATACATGCGTTCGAGGCAAACAGATCTTGTGCGTTTGGTCGTAATATCATCAGTGATTTCACAGGTAAATTCCAGAATATTTTTATGCATCTTATTTGTGTATGACTGCACTATAAGAACTTTAGGTAAATTTAATATAATAAATTTTGCTATGTAGAAGATTAGGTAAATTTAATATAATAAATTTTGCTATGTAGAAGAGGCTAAAAAACACTACAAAATTTTTAGGTAATTGTTTAGTTTCATAGTTGAACAGGTAAAATGATTTAGGCAGTTATATTATCAAATTGTCATTCGAATTCGTAGTTTTGTTACATATCAGTGTTTGTTCTAATGTGAAAAGAATTCGAATAGCAGCTGTAAATGGCAACTATCGTGTTTGCTGTCAAGCGTATACCCATTGTTGCATCCCTTAAAATATTATTATGACATATGAAGCAAAACGAAAGGTTCTTTACCTTGTCATGGATCAATCGAGATTTTCTAACAATCGTATACTAGTCGATATGCAGATCAACAAGCAACGTTTGGGCTGATAATCAACGTTAAATTACGACCGAGAGCAACTGCTTTTTCTGTTAGGTTTCGTTTAAGATTTTTTTTAAAAAAAATTGTCATTGAACTTTTGTAAACTAATACTAAGCGGCTAATTATTTTATTGTATTATTTGTACACTGCGGAAAAAAAAGGACAGTTCTACATATATCTCCGTTCTACTGGGCCGTTTGGCGAATTTCGACTTGCGTTTTTCATGTCTCGAAAGCGCGTCTTAGGATATGTATTAGATTCATATATAGCATTGTTCTAATATAGGTATTTTGACACAAAACCGAACTTTTTCTGAAATAACATGCCAATTTTCTTCCATATTTCGATTCTACAACTCAAATTATTCCAAACTGCCAAGTATTGTAAAAATCGCACGAGTAGTTTTGAAAAAATCAGCTCTTAAAATTTTAGCTCCTCAATGTTAATTGAATTTGATATATATTTATTAATATCTCTTTTTTATTAAACGTGCTTGATTCCTTCTTCCAGAATTCAAAATTTAGGCCTAATCCAAATATAATTCGCCCATTTTTTATGATTTATTTTTAAAATTTGTATTTTAAAATAATTTTTATAAATTTTTCGAAAACAGTTTTGAATTATAACTTACATAAAACTTTTGCCATCATCTTAAAGCAGATGTGTTTGTAAGCACACCTGCAAAAGATTAGAGTTTTTTATTCAAAATTTCCTAAGATACGTAAGATGTACTTGAATTTACATTTTGGCAAAATTTGGCGTATTTATTATAAGCGATAATAACGAAAATGTGGTTTACGGTACTCTCTTAAAATTATTTGAAAGTATGAACGATGACTTTTTTTTCCGCTCTTGAACGATGACAAAAAGGAAAGGAAAATAGTTTGCTATAAATTAAGAAGTTTTCCAGGTGAATTATTCTTGGCACAAACTGAAAAAGTCCGCCAAGATAAATTTTTAAATTTCTCCATAAATTTCTCACCAAAAATTACAACAGTTAATATCTAGGCAGAATTGAAATATGGAAAAAATTTGATATGTTATTTCAAAAAATGTTCGATTTTGTGTCAAAAACCTATGTTACTACAATGCTATATATAAATCTAATATATATCCTAAATTGTGCTTTCAAGACAGGAAAAATGCAATTGGAATTTCGTCAATCGGCCCAGTAGAACGGGAGATATAGAACTGTCCCTCCTTTTTTTTCTGGCGCAATGTACATGTCATACAAAACATGGGTAACTGGATTATGCGTTTTTTAACATATGAATATGTTTAAAACTGTCTATCGTTTGTTCTGAGAAGAAACGTTAGCAAATTGTTTTTTACATGACATTTCTGGTAGGTTCTTATCACTATAGAAAGTTGAGAATTTTGTCCTGGAGAAGGAAGATTCTGATAAAAAATTTTGTAATTTTAAAGAGCAATAATGCGATGGATATAACTTTTCCTTGAGGCACTAAAAGCATTACTTTATCAAAATTTTATTTCTAAACTAAACAATGGTAATAAAAGACCGAGGGAAGTTTCATTCAGTCTATCATCCCATGAAAAATTCCAGTCCTGACTTATTACTAGTATCGCTTCCATAAAAGCAATATTATCTTCGGCAATAATATATCTTGTCAGATGTATAATTTTTAATACTTCTAAAATTGTATGCGTCCTGACCATTTGCTTGGGAGCTGTGTTCTTACTTTGCCTGAAATCTCACAGTAGGATAAAAAAAAAACATGTTAATAGGCGCACAGTTTCCTCGACTGATTTCAGCAATTTAATATGCAAGAAATAGTACTTTCTAGGCTACTACACTTTTAGCTGAAATAATTAAATAAGTAGAGGCAAAGGCAGGCAAAAATTAATTCTGTTCTCAATTTGTTCAATAATGAATTAGATCAAATAGTTCGGAAATTAGGGACAAATTTATTCCGATTACCGAATTTGTTGGAAATGTCAAAATGTAAAATGAATTCGATAATGCCAATCACACTAGGAAATAAACTTATTTTAAAACTTATTTTAAATTTGAAAATTGACCATCTGGCAAATCTAAGTTCGCAAACGTCCAGTAAATAACAATATCGCTCGTATCTTTCTACAAATGGTCTGCGGGTACTAAAAGAGATATTCTGAAATAAAACTCTGACACAAAACTGTCACTGTCACAAATGATGACACTGTCACAAAATCTGTTTTGGCCAGATTACGGTATTTATTGTAATCAGATGTATGGGCTACAATTATTGGAATATGTCATTTTAATTCATATTGTGGCGTATTTCACGGCTCACAGGAAAAAATAAAAGACGATCTATTTTACAACTCTGAGCAGCAAAAATTAGCACAAATACAGGCAGAAGTTAAAGCTTTAGTACTTTCAAGACGTTCCTAAATCGCTCTTGAAATAGCAGCAAATAACATTTAAGTTAATGTTAAATTCAGAGAAAATGAAGCAAATATTTTCTGGAAAAATGTTTCGGAATATTCTTATGTTCACTAGATTTCATTTTTAGAACATTTCAAAATATTGCCGAGGCTAAGTTGACTTCTACAAGCAATATACACTATTGGCAATTAAAACTGATACCCTCTAAAGGAAATGCATAACAAACCAAAAATTTGCATGAAAGACAGAATATGCTGGGATATGCGAATGATCAGCATTTCACAGCATTTCGTTTTACGGGCAACAGTAATGACTTTTCTAAACAGTATAAAAGAGCATATTTAAATACCGTTATTTCATTCGGAAAATCGCGTTTCCTCGAAGTTTTTCGTGTTGGAGGCCCCGTTACGCCTCATGTCAGATGAATTAACTTAAACCACCACGTCTTAAAATTTTATCGCAGAAGAATTGCAGGCTATCGGAACTGTGGAGTAACGTATCGCGTAAATGATGCTGGCACTGATTGAGCTCCGATGAGTGCTATGAGAATTTGCGATCATCAGATCCAGGAGGACCCACCAAGCGACGTACGAAATCCCAATAGCCCCCATTTAATAATACTGGAGATGACGGATATCTCGTTCGTATCGCTGTGAAAGATCGTTCGTTACATCACATACCGGTGAACAGGAAACTAAATGTGTCCCACAGCACCATGTACCTCCACTTACGATGCCACAGAATCATGGAATCTCAGAGAAATGACTGTCGCTTCAGCTTTTTCTTGATGTTGAAAGCACTGGAATCATCGCCTGCAATGGTGCATTCAACGAAGCACATGGACCCATAAATACCGTGAAGTCTTCTTTCCAGACAAATATCGCTTTTGCTTACAACATTGTGATGATCGTATTCGTGTGACGCGACAACAAGGGGGATGAATATTGGAAGCTTACATTTCTTCCTCATCATATCGGTTCAGTCTATAGATTAATGATATGAGTGTCTCTAGGTTCACATCCCGTTCACTTGTAATCCGCATATCCAGTACTTCTACGAGCTACTGTTCCATTACTGAAGTTTTTAATACCCTTGGCTGAGCTATATTTTCAGGGCTCTCGACGCCTCAGCTTTTCAAAACCTCATGCTACTCAATCTAGCCTAAATTTCTTCAGCACGCAAGGTATTCATCTGTTGCTTTGATCAGCGTGTGCTCTAGATCTTCCATTATTGTAAACGGGTGGTAAATCGTTGCAGAGAGATTTGAACAACAATACAGGACAGGCAGATGAACTTTGGTATAGAAATAAAGCCGTTTTACCCTACCCGACAGCTTGCTCAGCCATATGGCAGCTGCTGTTGCTGCCTCAAGATGATGCTCGGGATACTGATTTCATCATGTTCTGTAGCTCAAAATTACTTGAAAAGTTTATCATTTCGTTCTTCTATTATAAATAAATAGGATATGCTATCTATTTTCCTTCATGAACAAGCAATTTTGATGGCCAGCATTGCATCAGTTTCTATCCAGCTTTTATTAAGCTGTTTGTAAACTTCCATTGATTATCTGCATAGAAATTAACTATGCTAACATAAACGCAATTATCTGCCTAACTTTTCCGGTAACATGCAAATATCGTCAAGACTGTACATAGCGTTGGAATGACTTTTCTTTTATACAAGAATCTAATAATCATTTTCTTCATTCTAATTATATAATAAATAAGAAGTATAAACAGCTTGCAATCATTATGGTAGTGATAAAAACAATAACGTTTGTACGATATTCATAGAAAGCTATCAGATAGTAACGGAGAAAATATCAATCACATAATTAATACGCATAGATGAATAATGAAATTTCAAGCAGGAGAAATGAATTTTAGAGATAAGCCATACAAAGAGAGATTATCAAATCCACACAAGAAATTTTTTAAGAAATTCGAGAGTAATGCTAATTACAGCCTATTAAAATATGCACATTTTTGGATGCATTTCACTTAAAACTTATTTCCCTGATTTTCATTAGAGATATATTTCTCAAATTCAATCCCTTCAGTTCTCACTTCGCGGCAAGGAAAAAATGCATAAAACTTAAAAGATCTTCACTAAAAATTGTAAAATAGTACGTAAAAACCTAAAACAACAAATAGAGTTACATATCGTTAAAAAAAGCTCATATTAATTAAAATTAGGCAGAAAGACAGATTTTCAGGGGCACAAAACTTTTGGCCCACTCGGCAAAAATACACTGAAGTTGGTGCAGAAACTGACTTAATTCACTATGCTACTAAGTTTCAAATTTAAACAAATGTCGGCGTCATTAGGCTTAGTGCAACTTAACCAACTTTTAAATTGTTGATAATTCTACAGCCACTGCATGCAGATTAACTAAAAGCATAAAAACTTGAACTGGAGCATAAGAACAATATAATTCAATCATTTTTAAAGCAAAAAATACACAATTTCCCAGCATATAAGAATAAAAAATACCTAGCTCACGAACCCGGGTAAAAGAGACGATATATATATATATATATATACACCTTTGGTGCAGCCGATTGTAACCAAAAACGGGGGTGCTCATCTACATGTTATAGCAGTCCCATATGCAAAATTTTCACATTCTGAGGTAACTCGTTTTTGAGTTATGCGAAATATATACCAACGTACGTACAGACGTCACGAAAAAATCTCTTCTGAATTCCTTTTAAATCCATTTCACAGTCCGTTTTGAGAAAAAGAGTCCTTTATTCTGTCCGTACGTACAGCTGTAAAGCAAAAACGTCGTTCAAATGGAATCGAGAGTGGTCAAAATGGATATTTTCATTGAAATAATGATACCTGAAATTTTTCGCGCTTGCAATACTTTCTTTACTTCTCACACTGAAGTAAAAATAGGCCATCGTTACTTTAGATGCAAACCTGATAAGCACCAACGTACATAATTATTACACGAAATTAAAAGTAAAACAAAATATGATAAAAGTGCTGAGAAAACTATATTTTAAATGTACAGTAAAATAATCAAAATGGAATAAAAACAAATGCATAATAATGGAAATTAGATAAAGGCAATGCAAATCTTTTTTCCCTTAAATTTAATTTTTATGGAATGAACATAAAATGAAATATCTGCTTCTAGAATGCAAACAAATTTGATTAGTTAAAATTTCAGGAGAGGATGAAAAAATATATTCCAATAATTCAATTTCATTAAGAAGTAATTGTCTTGCTTCACTTACCTTGCTAAATGCATTTTTCAATCTGTTAAAGAATATTCTTTCTCTTTGCATATGAAAAAGGTGTAGTGAAAACAGTCATAATCACTTCATTTAAAAAAAACTATCTGCAATTTTCCATTTACTTCTTTTTGTTTGTCTTTAACATAACATACAAAATCTTCGCGTTCATTTTCTTGAAGAAAATTCTGAGCATTTAACATTAATTTGCCCTTCAACAATCAATTTTCTTTTTCTAACATGTTCGTAGATTCCACAGCACTTGGTGCAGATTTTTTTTATTGCGAAATCAGCTTCATTTTGATCTTCACAATCAAATTATTTTATTCCTCTTCAATGATTCCAATATCATTTTCTCGTTCACACTTCATTTAAATTTCATTATCCCAACTTAGATAAGATAGAGATTTAAAGATAAAGCCTTGCCGGCGTTTGAGAAGAATTCTCAACTAAAATTAGCTGCTACGGTATTCCAATATTCTGGAATCGATACCTCTGAAAGTTCTTTGGGAATGATTTCAGAACCGCGTGTTGGTTTCAAAATCACTTGTTTAATTTTTTGTGTCAAACCTCTTTACATTGGAGTCTCATGCTCGTCTGCTACAGATTTGTTTCCAAACTCCAAGCTCTGCTATTCGAGTTACATAAAGGCGGCCATCAGTCTTATTTCTGAAACTTTCGACCGTGTTAACGTTTGTTTTTGAGTATTTAAAATGTTTTCGCCAATTGAGAATCCCGCCTACTGTGAAATACGATCGGGATTCGTTTCCTTAGTACTAATGGCGTGAAAGCGGCTGAAATTCATCGTCAGATTAGTGAAATGTACGGAAAAAACACTACGAGCGTTAGAATGGAGAAAACGATCAAAGTTTCTGAGGAAAAACCTTTGAAAGCGCGAAATACATATAGCAAAAAGAAGCCATTTCTTGCTTAGTCGGGTGACATGATTTAACATGGAGAGACAAACAAACAGAAAAGGGTTTATGGTAAACAGTACTGCTGGAATTAGATTCATTGCGGATTATAAGAATATGAAGGAAGGGAAAGGTATTATCAGATTCAGCTCCAAAAGTCAACTATATGGCTGTATCGGCCAAAATTACAACAGATAAAATCGTGGATAAATTTCTTTATTAGTATGAAAAAACGCGAAAGGTATCGACTAAGTAAATCTCCAAATCGTTGTCTATGTCGCGTACACTTTCGCCGTTTCCTTGGTGCTTTTGCTTTCTGAATTAAAAGAATTATTGTAATCGAAGCCGATAAGAAATAAGACTACGAAAATTAATTACTTAAAATTAATTGCTAAGAACAAACAAAAATTGTTACTTGTTGAGCAGAGTAATTTTGCTAGGCATGTTCAGTAAACCATAGCATGATCGTGCAATAGAAGGAAATCGTATATAAATAAACTTCACAAAATATCACTAACTTAAATAGCATTAAATCACAATATGTAACTACTCTCATTAATTCTCGAATATATTAACTATTCTTGACTATTGAATCTTGATTCGTATTTGCGCCTTTTCGATTATTTGTACTTTTTGGGAGTGCGAAACTCATTTCGAGGATAAATCTGATACAGAAAATCAGATCTGACACTTTCGGAAACCTGACACTAGCACTATAATATGGAGCAATAAAATTTGTTCTGGATATGATGGATCTTAAGCAGCTCCAGACAGCTACCAGGTAAATGAGGAGAATATGAATGCATATAAGAAGAATAAGAAGACGAATACCATGTTATATTGTAAAGAAACAAAATCGTGTGTGGCTATCTCTATTTAAGAAGTTAGACTGGCGAAAGTCCGTTGCCGTTTGCACGTGATTAAATCTATCGGTAAATCTAAATTCATCCCTCTCGAAAAACGTGAATAATGAATGATCTTGTTATCAATGAAATACTGAATCTCAATTCTCAAGTAAGTACAGTTGCAACATTTTAACTTTGCCGTTTTGTTAGCCATTTAAGTTTGTATTGTACCACCATTCAATAACGCCTTACTTCCGAAAGGCATTTTTATTGTATCAAGACGCTCTTAATTGGGATTATTTTAACGAAAGATGCATACCAACAGAAACTGGCGAATTAAAGAAATCATTTGAATGCATTAATCTTTCCTTAACTACTGATGTTTTTTAAGTTTTAATTTTCAAAGAATAGGCAAAATTGAGTTTACAGTATGGTATCCCTTCTTCTTTTTCCCAATATAGTTTAAGCATTTTAGAACAAGATTTAAATTTAAGCGGAATTAAATCTGACTTTATGAAAAACTCTCTCCGTTTCCAGAACGACAGCTTTCGCCTCCTCTTCTTCAAATAGAAAAATCTGATGTACACACCACATGACTTCCTTCTATGGAATATTAAATTATACGCATTTTTTCCTGCCTTTCCTTTAAACTTAATTCCTCGAATTTCATTAGAATATATTTCTAATTCAATTAATTCAGTTCTCACTTCCCGACAATGCAAAAATACAGAAAATCTCAAAATATACATATTAAAAATTCAAAGTTATAGAAAAATATAAAATACCAAATACAGTTAAAAGAATTAATAATTTTTTTATAATTAGAATTACAGTTTCTACGCAAAAACAAGCAATTCGGCCAGCGGACAAGAAGGCAGATTTTTCGGTGCACAAAACTGAAATTTTACGTTTGGTCTCACTCTGCAAAAAGACCCTGAAGGCGCAGAAACTGATTTAATTTGTTATGGACGCTATGCTGAGTCATTATATGGGATAATTTAATAACTATAATGATAATTCCAGAATAGATTAAGCATGATTTAATTCGCAATAATAAAAGAAGACGTTGTATCTGTTTTTCTGAAGCTTAGTTTCTCTAGATTGGCACCAAATCCGCTATTCTGCTAAGTTTCAACTGTAAACAAATATGACTGCTATGGTAGAAAAATTAGGCTTAGCCACACTTAAAGAAATTTTAAATTGTTGATAATTCTACAACTATAACATCCAGTTTTAACTAAAGGCATAAAAACTTTAACCGGAAAATAAGAACAACATGATTCAATTATTTTTAAAGCAAAAAAATGCACAATTTGCAAGCATATTAAGAATAAAGAAACTGAGTTCACTGAACCGAACAACAGAGTGGGTATATATGTACATATATTTATATACTTTTGTTGCGGCTGATTGCAACCAAAATAGGAGGTGCACATCTACATGTTATAGCAGTCCTATATACAAAATTTCAACGTTCTGAGACTGCTCGTTTTGATTTATGCGAGATACATTACAAACGTAGAGGCGCCACGAAAGAAAATCTCTTTTGAATACATTTTAAATCAGTTTTTTAATACTTTTGGGGAAAAAGAGTTATTTATTCTGTCCTTACGTACAGATGTCACAGAAAAACATCATTAAATTGCATTCAATAGCGATCAATATTATCGTTGAAATATGATACCCAAAATTTTTTGATATTACAATACTTTCTTTTCACTTCTTACATAGAAGCAAAAATGTTTGACTATAGCCAGCCAGACACCATTAATAAATTTAATATGTGTAAAAAATTAATTATAAATGGTATAATTTTACACCTTGGAGGTAGTGGTAGTGGTTACGAGTTTTGGGGAGATTTATGACGCGGCATGATCCTTGAAGAAGAAGGGTCCAATCTGTTCCCATCGAAACGAATATAATTGTTCTGTAAAACCATTGCCCCTCTAAGTTGAATTTTGGTTGAATTTAGATATCAAGTAAGCATATTTAACTTCTACGTGGGAAGAGAAATCTGCTTTTTTTCAGTAAAAAACGAGAAAAGGAGTTGTAAAACACTCGTGGTATACATAAATATCCAAACTGTTTATTCTCTATGCAAGGCATTTGAAACACTTATTAATTACGCTACTGATACAAATGTTTCCAATCATTATCAGTTATAAATTATATACTTTAGCAAGAGTAACATAAGATGTGAATTACCAAGCAGAGAAAAATGCCGAATCTTTTAAAGCACTTCTAGCTTGTTAGTCAATCACAGTCTTACAGTTTTATATCTAAACTAGTCGCTGCGCGGCCAGCCTTCGTCTGGCTTTTAAGTGTACCAGAAAAATGCTTAAAGAGAACACCAAACATTAAATTTAAAAACTGCACAGAATTTTACTCTGCAGAATAATTTTATCTAAAAAGAAACAAACAACAATGGGAAAAAAAATTCAGTTAAAAATGTATTACATATAAAAAGCATATACAACGAAATAAGCAATATCCCTTTATACAAATATTAATTATCCTAATAAATAAATTAACGAACTTCCCTTTGCAAAACCTTAAGAATTCAAATGGTATAAACAGATTAAGAACTTAAACAGATTAAAAAACATCGTGCAAAACTTTTTTATAAGTAAAATTATATATAATTAAAACGTAATATCACAATGAAATAAGCAATATCCCTCGATACAAATGTTAATTATCCTAATAAAGTAATTAAACAATTTACCGTTGCAAAAAGAAACAACTTTTTAATTTCTTAAACTTTTCAGTCTCTTACAAACAGTAACATAAGAACTACGATTAAAGATTGTTGCCAATCCGAAATTTTTAAAAGAATGAAACTATTCAAAATGATGCAATTTCATCAAAAATCTATCAACAACAATAAGAAAGGAAAATTGTTGCCAAAACTACATTTTAAAATATCTGAGATGTGAGAAGTGTATTCGGAAGCTTCATTTAAAAAATTTAAAAAAAATACAAAATATTATTATTTTTCCAAAATTCTTTTTTTAAAAGGAGTCGAAAGGATTAAAGTTCAACGTGTCCAAAAATCAAAGGAAAATAAACGGCACATTTTTTAAAATAAGTTTTTTTTAAAAAAATTCCGCCGAAAAGGTGTTAAGCTCACCTTCCTAAATAAATTCGTATTTAATCGATTTATTGAAATACGAAATTTATTTTAAGTTCGTAAAATAGCTAAGTATCTACGCTTCACGACGATGTAAAAATGAAATGTATAGAGTGAAATCTTGCTTTCCTGTAGCCCATTATGTCTCAAAATGACGCGATTTGGTCACAAAACATAAAATAAAAAAAATTCTAATTCGAATTTCGAAAAAATCGTTTCGAGGTGCACTGGCTCTTGTGTAGATACACCTATGTACCAAACTTCGTGGCCCTGGGTCTATTAGCTTACTCGCAACACGAACGAAAGACGCACACACACACAGACTCTTTGTTTTATTATATGTAGAGAATAAAGTCGCACGAAGATGGGAACAGTCGAAATAATTTCTTTCCAAGAGTTTTTGGAATCGGAAATAATGTATTTAATATTTGGCAATGGTATTTTTATTTCATTGTGAAACTTGGAAATTTTTTATTTAAAACTTTACGATTTGAAAGTGAGCAGTGGCAACGCTTTTCGAAATAAAGCAGATTTTCATCTCCAGCTTGCGAGACTGTTGCCACTCGGGAAAGTGAGGGCGAAAATTATCGTTTATTCAAGTTTTTAATTAATATCTCTGATTTTAGCTACATTTTTTAAAAATAACGTGGACATCGACCTTTTCTAGGACCCCGAAAAGAATTGTAGAAAGTTTGGTGACGATAGCTATAAGTAGTGACTGAGTTATTAGAGGACAAACACACAGACTTTCTTTCTTATATATATAGATTACTGATAATTCGCCAGGTGGAATGCTAACAGCTTTAGAGGCTTAGGAACTGCTTATTTACCAAGCCGCTTAGATGATAAGTTAAAGATTTTATTGGCACCTTGAAAGAATTGCGGCAACTTGAAGAACTGGCTGCATGATTAATTAGCACACCATGCTAAAGTAACGTAACTTGATATGACACGAAAATTGAAAAGAGTAGATTACAAACATTTTAAATACTAATGATTTTCATCTTATGTTAAAAATTTAATTAGTAAATTGCGAGCGGAAGAGTTAATCTAAGAAATGGAACATACTCTTTGTTTATTCAGCAGAGAGATAAAGTTCATGATAAAGCTTGGTTTGCGATATTTTAAAGTGTTAGGTTTCGTTTTAAGGTGTAAAATCCTGATGACTCAGAATACTTCCTAAGATAACATTCGACGTGTAGGTGAATTTCTTTCATTGCCGCAGCAGTGAGTGACAGAAGTGGCATCAACTGAAAGCAAGAAAAACTGCTCATTCAGTGACTATGCATCGTTTCCATCCCACAGGCTTAGTAGACATTCTTCTAATCGAAGATTTAGATCTGTAGATCAAGGCCACTTGGAACATGAAATTCCCAGCTGATCAAATATAAAGCTGCAGACGAAAATACGAAATGAAATAACTCCAGCAGTTCGGACTGAGTTACTTCTTTTCGTATTTTCGTCTGCAGTACTCGAAACTAGTATTTAACCCAGAACAGATATTTAGACGAACAAAAGCCTAGTTTTAGATCAAAGAAAGTGAAATTCATTTTAAAAATCAGTTAATTTTTTTCATATGTCCATTATATAGTGTCTCACGCGTTTTTAAGCATTGTTTGTATTCTAAATAAAATAGCGAATGTAATAAATAACATACTAATTTGATTTCTTTTTTCTCTAAAAATATTAATAATAATAAAATGCTGCCGGAAAATTGAGTAAAAACCTTTTTGTGAACTACGCAATTTCTTTCTAATTTTCCAAAATTTAACGTTTAAAAGTAATTAATTAATTATCTATTTTCCTTTTTACTTAAATTAATTGCATTCCACATCATTTAAACTTGGGGTCAAAGCTAAAATCATCCTGCAAATGCGTCTACTTTCCTTATTTCTTTTACTACGAGACCAGCTGCCAAGCAATTAAGACCGCTAAATACTGGTAGTTTAGTATCCCTAAGAAAGTCCTCCGCCAAGGCATCACTCATTATAAGATGATAGTGCTCGTGTGCTTTGACATAATAAATTAATCTAACCTTTCTTTTATTTTATATGAATGCTGTCCCAGCCGACATGGTGCTTAACATTTGCTAACACATTATTGTATAACAGAACATGTATAACAAATGATACTTGTATATCTCTTATAGGACTGCTGACCCATATAAATGGATATTGGTTATGTTCTCATTCCCATGTACTGCTTAGCTGTTTGTGGTGTTGCTCCTTTCCCTTGCTGGTGCAGTAATCCTTAATACACTCTAAGGAACGTTCGTGTGAAATAACCCCTAGGTTGAGTTTAATCCCTTGCGAAAGCCAGATGGCCTCTTCAAGTGTTGGGTGCAAAATATGCAAAAAGTAGGTAGTGGTGAGTTTTCTGGCGCAAAACCTCAAGGATTATATGCGATGGGATATTATATACCTCAGGTATATGCAAAAGCATTCGAGAAGCATGTAACTATAAAATTAAACATTAAAAATTCTTATAAAACGGATGGTCCGACTTTATATATATACAGTAAAGTATCGCTAGAATGTACTTCAATAATCCGAAATGTTCGTAATTCGAATACCCTAGTTTAAAGATAAAACTGCAGATCAGAGCGAATGAAGTTTTAGTTTTAGGTTAATTAATTACGGTAAAGCAACTCGAGGGATAGTTCGCCCTTAGGGAGGGGTGCCTTTGTGGAGGACGTTTTTTGAGAAACTGTCTTGTATGTACACACTGCGCAAAAAAAAAAAAGGGGGGGGACAGTTCTGTATGTTCCTTCTACTGGGCCGATTGACGAAATTCAAACTGCGTTTTTCATGTGTCGAAAGCGCTACATCAGATATGTATTAGATTTATATGTAGCATTGTTCTAATATATGTATTTTGACATAAAATAGGACTTTTTCTGAAATGACATGCCAATTTTTTTCCATATTTTGATTCTGTGACTCAAATTATGCCAAAGTGCCACGTTTTGTAAAAATCGCAAGAGTAGATTTTAAAGAAATAGCTCTCAAAATTTTAGCTCCTCAGTGTTAATTGAATTTGGTATATATTTATTAATATCTCTTTTTTTCATTAAACTTGCTTGATTCCTTCTTCCAGAATTCGAAATTTAGGCTTAATCCAAATATAATTCGCCCATTTTTTATGCTTTATTTTTTAAATTTGTATTTTTAAATAATTTTTATAAATTTTTCGAAAACACTGTGAATTGTAATCCATAAAATGTTTACCATCATCTTAAAGTATGTGTATATTTAAGCATACCTGCAAAAAATTAGAGATTTTTATTCCAAATTTCCTAAGATATACGTGAATTTACATTTTGGGGCGTTTTGAAATTTTGCATATTTGTTATAAGCGATAATAAGGCCAAATGTGGTTTATGCACTTTGTTAAAATTATTTTAAAAGTATGAACATCGACCATTTTTCCGCTCGTGTAGAATGAAAATAAGGAAAGGAAAATAGGTTGCCGTAAATTAAAAATTTCGCCAAGTAAATTATTCTTCGCGCAATCGGAAAAAAATGCACCAAGATAAATTTTTGAACATCTCCATAAATTTCTCACCAAAAATTACAAAATTTTAATATCTAAGCATAATTTGAGTCATAGAATCGAAATACGGAAAAACTCGGCATGTGATTTCAGAAGAAGTCCAATTTTATGTCAAAATACCTATATTAGAACAATGCTATATATAAATCTATTGTATATCCTAAGTCGCTCTTTCGAGACATGAAAAACGCAATTTGAGTTCGTCAATCGGCCCAGTAGAACGGGAGATATAGAACTGTCCCCCTTTTTTTTGCGCAGTGTACATTGCACTTGGGGAAATTCATGAAAAGCAACAATGCAGCCAGCCCGTTCGCCGCTCGAACTACTAGTGTTCAGCGACTTTACCGCTCGACCGCTGGTGAGCCAGAGCGAATGTGGCTAAAACTCCTGATTTTGCTGCAGATTCATGGAAATCGGTAAAAATCTCCAAGTAATGAAATGAAATTTTTAGTAAGTAATAAAACCTTTGCGATGAACTTGATAAGCACGATAAGCATCAGGAATGCAAAATGGGTCATGTAAAAGAGAATGGTAAAACCTAAATTACAATAAAGATTAAATTAATTAATTCATTAGGATATATGCAATTAGCTATAGATAACAAATATAAATGCTGGTGCGATCACAGGGTGATTAAGGCATTTAAGAAAACTGCTAGGATAAGTCTTCGAAAATACTGATTTTGATTGTTTAGAAACAACTGTAAATTTGCTAGAGTAACTACAAAACCATCCAGTTCAATATCATGGCTTAAAAAGATTTCACAGTACGTAAAAGGCACGTAAAAGAGTATTATTCATTAAAACCAAAAACAACTCCGAGTTTCTCTGTTATAAATTACAAATATAATTTATCGAACACCAGATATTATAATTATATATAGTTTAAACGCATGAAAGGTCTCTTAAGACTGAGCGCTGCTTATATGGAATAAATTTTGCATTACCTAATTAGTTATTTGAACTTTTTATCCAAATTATCCAAATTTTTACTTACCGTACATTGTTGTGATTGCTCGCTTTGAAATCGTTGAGTTAATCAGAATTTCGTTAAAGCTTCACAATATGTGAAACGTATAATAACACAAATTTGAAATTCAAAACTTGGGCTTCCAGGTGCCAATGTTCGGGTGGAGGATTACGTAATTCAAAATTTGATGGCTCTAGGTTTTTTTCTTTAGAATCATCCATCAATTTTCATTGTTCATAGCTGATGAATAAATACTGCATTTAAAGTGCATTATATTTCCCTTCATTCATCTTGCATAACAATAAGGAATGTACTGAAATAGGCCTAAAAGTTGTAATTGAGTTTTACGAAAGCTTTGTTGTTTTAAGAAAATTTAAATACCTTTTCTCGTATTAAATGCGAAATGAGTGTTATTTTTTCATTCATGCCTCATACTCTCCTGAGTAAAGTTTTATCGGTTTTTAGCTTTAGAAAGTACGCAGTTTTATGTATAAACAAGAAATTTTCTAATCAATAACATGGTTTCTTTCCTTATGCTTGACATTTTTCAATAATTAATACCACTTTTGTAAAAATTTATTGATTGTGCTCAATGGTGGAGTTAAAAACTTTAAGAATTAATTCTCTGATTAAATAAATCATGAAATTGGCTAATAAGTAATGATAAACTGTCTAAATAAATAAATTACAATGTAGTTTTAACAACCGTTGGCGACCCCAAAAATGTTTTAGTATCCGGCTGAGTTCCACCTTTGGAAAACAATTCTCCGAGATAGAATTGCACTTTCTGGAAATTGCATAATTTCTACCCTGTAAGTTATTCTGAAGTTGTCAAAACAAAGAGTAAGCTAATAGAACAATATCAGGAGAGTGCGTGCGAAGTTATCTACTAGATTATTTTAATTTCTGTATCATTTGAAGCCCCTATCAAAACTGGCGAACTGGTAGAAGACTATTTCCTCCTCATTCACCAATGTAGGTCATTCCTTTTCTGGTATCCTTCTTCAATAGATCCATTTGTTGACATTAAAGACTTACATTTTTGGTTAGCTTTTTGAAGTGGCTTATAATAAATCATTGCTTTAGAATCTCAGCAGCAACACAGCTGGCTTTTCTTTCGGTCCAAATCTGCTTTTGTAATTGCCAAGAAGTTCTTCCTTTGGAAAACCAATATCGTTCTCTTACTACGTAACACATTTTTCATCACATTGAAGATCTTTTTAAACAGGTCACTGTAGAGAGATGAAGCAGTTTAGTACAAGTTTGCTTCGGGTTTTCTCACTGTATTTATTAAGCATCGAAGCACTTTTCCACGAACTCTGTAAATAAATTTTAATACCTGATTACAATATCACTCCTAGAGGCTTTTTCTCAATATGACTTGCGCATGCTACCGCGCTACACATTTCTCAAATCCATGCAAAATATTAAGCTAAAGTACAGTTTTTAACATTCCGTCTATTTTCAACAGAGGCTGTCTTTCAAATGTTTTGTTGGGAATCCAGCTTCTAGGTGTAGAAAGTTATAGATTCTAGTTTGGTTTGGTTTATTTGATTATGGCAAAGTACATCAGGGCTATTTGTCCAGGGGAACGGATGACTTTCTAAGGGAAAGTGGCTTGTATCCGTGTTGTAGAAACCACGAAAGTATGAAATACTTAAAATATGAGTAGTAGTACAAACCACGAAAAGGCCTGAGCAACCAGCCCGTTCGCCTAAAATCGAGCCCAGGTCCAACTACAATGACTTTGCGACTCGGCCGCTGGTGTGCCGCTTATAGATTCTAGTACTTTATGTTTGCTTTATCGTTGCATCCAAGGCCCACCAGCGGCCGAGCGGTAAAGTCTCTAAACACTGATAGTTCGGTCCGAGGTTCGAATCCGTCTAACGGGCTGGCTGTATGGGCGTTTTTGTGGTTTTCCTTTAATGTAACGTGTATATGAGCCAGTTTCTCTTAGAAGGTCTTCCACAAAGGCATCCCTCTCCTTAGGCAGATAGCCCTTGAGGCTTTGATGTAATAAAATACGCTAAACGCTCGTATCCAAGTAAAAAGTGTGGGGAAATCCAAGATCAGTTACACCTAAATGAAATTACATTTATACCATTACAACATCAACAAAACAAGTATACCATTTTCCCCCTTTTTCCTGTTCTTTTTTTTGAAGGAAAGCTAACATTCAGTGATTTGTCTTTTTTTCCGTTAGTCAGTTCTTTCAACATCCTCCTCCGCCCACCGTCTGATTCTGCCTGACAAGTGACAGGTGGGTCTCGCAAAGCGGGTGTACCGTGTGGATGCCAAACTGTATCAGACTCTAACTATAACTTTCAAAGAAATTTTTGTTTCCACATACTAATTCGAAATTTGTTCTTATCTCTCAAAGAAAGTTTTGGTTATACCTTTTTGGGTACCGAACTATGTGATAGCAAATACTAACTGTAAAACGTGCCTCGTTTAGAAACTTCGACATACACAAGTTTGCTATTATTGAAATATTTGTTCGGGAGATCATACACAAAAGCCGCAGAAAGCATGAATTCTAGCTTTTTACTTACTTCCTTAGTAACGTTTTGTTGAATATGTATATAAATAAATAAACAAAAGCAAAGCCTTTTCATGAGAATAAGCAAATGATATCTACACAATGTCATCTTATCTACGAATGAGATGAAAGGTAAGCAAAACTTCTCGAGCAAAAATTCTGAACAAGAATAAAAATAGAAAATTTTATCTGAGATGGAAGTTTGTTCAGCATCATCTTTTTTTTTAAATAAATTTAAAAATGAGTTATTTAATTTAAGCAATTTTAAGGAGGTAACTGGAGAAAAGTCAAATAATTAACTCTGATTGCATTGCGAATCAAATACTGGACAATTTTCTAAAATAAGATCACTTTTATTTGCAGAGCAGAAGAATATATTTTTACCCTTTTTGCCAATGATGTCCTTTAAAGATGCAATATAAACTGTTCATAAATTATCATTCCCTTTCAACCAACACATTCTTTCATTTTCATTAATTCCAGAACAGAATATTTCTCAATAAAATTATACTCGTTATGTTAACGTTGTTTTTATAATACAGATGATTTATCAAATCTCTCTATTTTTAGTCGAAATTCAACAGATTACTACTGAAAAGAATAGCATCAAGCTGTATTCAATAAACCAGCTTTTTTGTTAAAAAAATCCCCAATTTACTAAAATCAATACAGCTACCACTCTTTATACCTCCTGTTTTTTTTCACTACTTCCGCCTCAAATGTCAATTCAGATACATTTTATAACATTTCTTTGTGCTTATTTCTAAATTCTATGTTTAAACAGCTATTTCTACACTTTCATCTGATATTCAGTGTATAAGTCATGGAAACTTCCAATTATGTTTGTTATTGAACATAAACACATTAACAACGTTAATATTGCTAATTTCACTATTATATAAAACATTAAAAAAGTTACAAAAAAAATTTAAGCTCTAGTCGCACTTCTTTCTCCTTTCAAGTATTTGAAATTCCGATTTCGATTACGATTTATCACAGACTAATTTTTGATATATTGATCAAATTCCAGATTCTAAATATATAAACTAACTTTTTTATGACGTTTCATATGAAAAATTTTTTTCCTCACTTAGAGTAGCTATTCAATCTACGTGACAGCCGGTCTTTTGAAATTCTAAAGAAGCAATGGCAATTTATTAAAAAATGTATAAAATATTTTCAGAGATTGTGAAATTAAAAGGTGCTATTTTTAGGAGTTTGAAGGAAGCTTGTGAGAATATATATAAAACTCCTGTATTTAATACTTGTAATTTGTCCTTTTAGTCCAAAGGGACAATTTCCCCACAAGGACTATTAATTTCCTTTCGGCATTTTGCGTTGAAATGTCGGTTCACTTTCAAATTGTTGCCACCAAATATTATCGCAATGTATTATATTTAAATATTATGAATAGCGACACCTGGAAGCCTGAATTTTGAATTTCGAATTTGTTTTATTGTGTATTTCATATTTTATAAAGCTTTAAGGAATTTTTGATTAACAAACTGTATTATTTCAAAGCGAGCAATGGCAACACTGTACAGAGAGAAAAGCATTTTTATCTCCACTGCTTGAGTCCGTCTATCGGAAATTCTAAAGATATGGCGTTTTTAAATCTTTTTAGCCCAAATGCTCTCGAAACGTGTACGTGCATGTAAATGAAAAATTCTCCTTTGGACGTAATATAAAATCTGAAACTTTCAGATTTTTATTTATTTATTTAATTTATTTTTTGCAACAGAAATCAGGAACAATAATCTTTCTTTTACTAAATTGTTCTCTGGCGCTTAGTTTCTTGCGCTTTTCCTCTTTATTCCCAAAACAGCAATCTTAAAGCCCTGGTAAGTAATTTTTCCGAAATATTACAGCTTTTTAATTGTTTTTTATTGAACACAATTTAGAGCTCTATAACTACACCATTTAATGTCCAATTTAGGCACTTTCACATAAAAATGGTCTCAAAAGCCTTTGGTGATATTTGATATTTGCTCAATGGAGATTTGGAGATTATGGTGGTCAGATTTTGCTATTAAAAGTGGTTGCCGATGTAACAAGAAATGAGTTGAGCTAAATGGTTTATGTGCGTATTGAGAGGGATGTTTTGTGGAGGATTTTTAAGGGATACTGGCTTGTAGCTTGGGGAAAAGTACAAAAAACCTTTACTCAAACAGTGTAAGTAATAATTGTTTTGTATAAGTCTTTTCTTTTTACAATTTTCAGAATGTAGATATATTTAAATAAAGAAACCTTGTAAGTAAAGAAAGCACTTTTTTTCAGTTTATGTAAGTTTAAAAGCTTACAGTCTAGTTAATCATAAATAATATAATTAAGTTTTATAATTATTTAATAAACATTTTAGTTATTTTAGATATAGGGAATTTTATAATTATTTTTCAGATTGTTACTTTTATGCTACATGTTTTAATAAAAAGGGACGTTGAGAATATTAGACTTTTAATGTTTCTCCGTAAATAGTAATGATTTTTTAATCGTTCTATAATGCTAACCATTCCTGTTTTCATGGTTATTCATGAATTCATTACGTCATACGGGAAGGTGTATTATTACAACGCCCTGAATGAACGTGAGAGCTCTTTTCATGGTTTGATTCAGTGTAACAAGAATGTTTTCTGACGATCGGGTTATACATTTGAATTTGAAAGTTAAATTTATACCTTAAAATATAGCCCTTTTAATGTATATATTTTACAGCATTAATATTCAGGTTTGATCCAGTGGAACCTGGTATTCCATAGGAACTTGAAAAGTTTCCGTACATTTTTAATAAAATTTTGGATTTTCCCTTTTGTTTTAGCATTTTATAATACTTTTATTAAAATTTGCATAGAGTCATTAGGTCATTTTTTTAAGCAGGAAACTGAAGAAATCCGCAATGCCCTCGCTGGGACTCGAACCCTGGACCTCTCGAATGCGTGTTGCGTATGCTTTCAGTTACACCATGAAGGCATGCAGAAAGGAGGAAGAAGCACCTTATATACTCCCCCTTTTAAAGGGTGACTGGGGATGAGTGTACCCAGTCGCCAGTTCTTGGTAGTGACTAATTATCAACCGCTACCTTTTTAGTTCGGGGGCCACGGCAGAGTATTTAGGTATTTTTCTAAAGCATGAAACTGAAGAAATCCGTAGTGCCCTCGCCGAGACTCGTGCCCTGGACCTCTCGAATACGCATAGAGTATGCTTGCAATTACACCACGAAAGCACGCGGAAAGGAGGAAAAAAATACCTTATACTTTCATATTTAAAAATAGTAGTAATTGAAGTTTAAATTTAAAGCTGTCTTAAAAATGCATCGTGATTATTAAATAGCCAAATTGTGCATCAGAGATTGGTAATTCGGTACTTTGTCATTGCTCATATTTGAGTGACCATATTTATGTATGAAAAGTGTTTCATTTTTTGAATGATGTCTTTCTCAGCCGGATTTAATCAGTCGTATAGTCATCACTTATTTGATTCAAACTGAACGAATGATTAATTTTACAATAAGGTGAAATTGTAATGTAACAAATAAATGTTGGATATTCACTCGTTCCTGTCAATGACGGCGTCTGCGGAATCTTATACCTAAAACACAATATCTTATTATACATGAAGAGGGAGTTCGTGCAACTTTGGGCCCTATTTCAGAGATGACTGGCCCGAAACCTTCCTGCGTCCTGTTTATTCACGGAGTTGGATTTTTGTTTTACAAAAGAAAAGGACGAGGAAAGATGATCGAACACTGGTCCTCCACCATCCATTGCTCAAAGGATCATAAATGGGAAAGAAGCTCATCCCTCATAGTCAAGGCCCTCTGGATACGTCGGGGGCAGGCGGATATTTTTATAAAATAAGCAAATTTCTAGAAAATGTTCTTTATTATTCCTTATCTCCAGAAAATAGCTTATTTGCAAGTGATTGTTGGTTTATCACATTTACAATTCACTTGATCAAACTATTGTTTCTAAAACTGTAGCTAAAATAATTTTATGCGGTTATTAAAAGGAATTTAAAAGTAGTTCGAGTTTCACTAGAACAAAGAGTTTGAGAATATTGTTATGGAGAATTATTAGAAATGACAGACACATTGGTATTAATTTATTTTTGCTTTACGTATCTTATCTTATCTTATGTGTGGATAGCATGTGATCATCGATCTTACAATGACAAAAGGAATCACGCGCTACCGATATGAAAAATATTCCTAGTCTTTACTCCCGTTTTCATTAACGGTAATTTCTCTAACTTTTTGTTTGTGTGAAATGTTAAAACCCGTTTTTGACTCATTTTTTAGTTAGTTTTGTTGAAAATTTGCATGAAAACATGTTTATGATTACAATACAAGACCTTGCAGCCTTTTCTTTTCAAATTCAAAACAGATTTATTAATTTATTAGCTAATTTTTAGATATTTTTAATATATACCTTTTTCTTAACGATCAAATTAATCGTCAACAATATCGGTCTTCACATAATCGAAAAGATAAGAAAAACAATATTCCAAACAAAGTTTGTTCGGCTTTTCTTATATATATTCTATCCTCTTTTATCTTTTAAAATCAATGGATGAGGTAACAATCGAAGTTACTAATAATGATGATTTTAAAAATCCAAATTTTCAAAGTGAAATCCCAATTATTCAACGAAACGAGAGAACACGGAGTGGAAATTGAGTGGAAAAGCCCAACCGCACAAGTTCAAAATCCAGAAATCTGTCAGTAAGATTTTGGGCCCTGTTTTGGGCGCGGGAGAAGAAGGGCAACTGCCCATACATTATTTGCCATATAATAGTATGATAATAGATGCTTATTATGCTAACTTTTGGCTCATTTCTGGCGAATCGCAAGGGTAAAACGCCGCACCAAACCTAACAGAAAAACGCAAATGTGCATAATAATGTTTCATCACACATGTCTCAGATTTCCAAAACTGCTATTCAGCAATACGGAGTTCAGTTTCTTCCTCATCCTCCATATTCACTAGACCTTGTTCCTGGTGATGGTTTCAAAACTGCAGCAGCGTTTCTGGGGTTCATGTTACAGGGAGATTTTGTGGTTCATTGAACGGTGGCGTTGCAAATGCGGTCAAGAACAGGACACTGACGTTAATTACGGAAGGGGAAAGTAAACGGCTGCGTTAGGGATCATAAGGAAAGATACATTTTAAAAAAAAAGTGTTTTTAGGTTTCATTCAGTATCAGTATATCAGGAATAAAAACTTGGATGGAGCTACAGAGTTCTCCTCTATTCTTCAATCTAAGTGAGTAATGTATACAAGGATGTACCAGAATGGAGACAAATTATACAGGCTGTGAAAAGTTTTTAAGTGCTCTTTTATGTACACGTCCCTTTTACTTAGTTCTAAAATGTAACATCCTAAAAAACGGTCAAACCCATTCACGCAAATTTTCAGGAATTACGTTAACCATCTGCAAATCTACCTTTTCACATTAAGAATTATTTGAAGTACTTGAATATTTTTCCTTTCTGTTAAGGTAACATTTCCCAATTAAATCTAATCACGAAATTTTGTAATGTACATACTAAAATATGCCTATTAAATATTTTACCGAGGATTTTTTTTATTTTTATTGTTAAGTTCAGATACCTTCAAATTAAAATTCCAGACTGAAAGTAACTGTTCGTTTACTCCTGTTTCAGAATCCCAGAGATAAATGTATCCGGTTGTATAAGTGTTTTGCAGAGAAAAAAACTACTTACTACGACCAGTGTACGAAATTAATTGTGAAGGTTAACTTAGGAAGAACCTCATCAGACAAACAAAATGAAAATATATCGTCCTTTTCCCATTGTGCAGTGTACTATTCACATATTCAAATTTTCCTGTCGAATCATCAGTGCTAAGGCTTTATAATAACTTAGAAAAACATTCCGCTTAATAGTGCAGCAAAGCGCAAGTAACATCGTTTTTTTTTTGTCAGTCCTGTCTTACAAGGTGTTTGATTTATTAATTTCCTCTAACCGGACGTGAGTTTTGATTACTACTCATTCTTTTCTGAAACATTGTATGCCTTATATAATTCTATGAACGATGGCAACCCATGTTGGTGAATCCTTTTGAAAACTATATTTCTAGTACCTTTGTGTCTGGGTGACATTTTCGAACTTTCAGTATGACAAACATTAGTTTGCTTTCAGCAACTTCTACTCTTAAAATGAACAAGAAACACTACTCACTATAAATTTACACAAAAGTTAAAATATGTTTACGTTTTTAAGATCTCTGATGTTTTAAATTCTTGGATATTTCAACTATTTCAGGAATTAGAATCCAAAAACAAAAAAAAAAGATCTTAATATTTTCTCTAAAAGATATTTTCTTAATAAAGTTTTCATGAAAAAATTGACGTAATAATCCGAACAGAATACGAATGTTACGTGTTTCTAAAAACACACATTCGTTTTTTCAAGAAATTTCATAAATACATAATAAGATACTGTCATTTTTAGCATTGTTTTGACATTGCTCTGAGTGTGCGTGTAATATATATACAGGGCGTTTATAAAGACCCGGACCCATTTTGATGTTTAATAACTCATAAAATAATAAAGATAGTTTAAAATTAATAACATAAATGGTTAGATAGACACAAAAAGTTTCATGACCCTTGTCAATGAACTTCCACATGTGCACCCTTCGTCACACGGAGAATATCAAGTCAATATTCAATTTCACGCCAGGTACCGGCAAGCATGTCGGCATCCACAGAGGCTATTGCGGTTGTAATTCTGGCTTTTAGGTCATCAATGTTCGACACTCCTCCTGTAAACGTTGTCCTTTACAAATCCCCAAAGGAAAAAGGCCCAGCGGCGTTATACCAGGTGGTCAAGGAATTGGACCTCCTCGCCCAATCCATCTTCCTGTAAAATGGTCATTCAAAGAACTACGAGCGATGGTACCCCAATGAGGTAGTGCACCATCTTGTTGCAAAAGGACATGCAGCTGAAGCTCTTCTAGTTGTGGAAATACGAAGTTTTCCAACATGTCTAAGTATGCGACTGATGAGACCGTCTTTTCTGTAAAAAAGAAAGGCCCAATGACTCGGTCGTGCATTAGTCCATACCACACATTAACCTTTGGGGAATCCATTTTAACATTGCAATAGTTGCCAAAAACAAAAGAGAGAAAAATGCAATTAATAAGCAGACGATATTTAGAAAAGTACAGATATTTAGACTGGAAAATGAAATTATCAGAAATTAACCACACGCGCAGACGATATTTACAAAAGTAAAGAGATTCAAACCTGAAAAGGAAAATGTATGAGTTATTCTATCAATAAATGCCATACGTTTGTTTACATCTTCATTATTTTATGAGTTATTAAACATCAAAATGGGTCCGGGACTTTATAAACACCCTGCATATAAATTTGCCTTTTTCTTAATGGCAATCACGCAGACAAAAATGAATTTTACAAATAGTAAATTGTGCAATAAATAAAACTTATTTAAAAAAGTGTCAGAACTGTGAAATGAAATTTGTTTCTTTTTTTAACTTTTTACAAATTAAAATAATTTTTTCCGTGAAAAAACCAGATAAAAATAATGAAGCAAGTATTGCTAATTAAAGTTAAGGTTTGAACAAATAGCTATTTGATAAAGTTAAAAGATTTTAGGACTGTGAATTTAAACTATTCAAAAATACTGCATTGATAATTTAGTAGGGAAAAAAGGTTTTAAATTCATCCACTCTTTAAAGTGGTTCTTCTTCAATTAAATTTGACCGAGATTCGCTTATTTGATATGAAACAGATGTTGTCTACGTTCGGTATCTAGGCTGAGATCTAACGCCTAAAATCTCATGAATACGCTTATAAATAAAAGATCGTTGTCTTTATTATTTTGCTAGAAAACAGCACTGATACAGTGAAACTGCAGAAACAATTCAAAAGCATTGCTTTAAATGCTTACCTTGATTAAAATTTTTGCAAATTTTGTGAGATTTGTTGTATACATTTCAGATAATGGGATTTATAAAACAAAAAAGATATTGTTTTCAAAATTTGTTGTATCGTTACAAAGTAATAAGGCCTGGAATTATAGGTACAAAATTTTAGCCATTTAAAGAAAGAACAAGTACAAAAATGTATCAAAATATGTGCAGCTTTAGGGTACTTACTCTCTTTTCCGTTGACCAATTCGACAGACAAAGACTATCGACAAATAGTACAATTTAGCGCCAGTAATTGATAAGATCGACAAAGTCTTCGCTTTGGTCATATGTAATTCCGATTAAGCCGCATGGACGTATTCGACCCGCTTCTTTTTTTTATCTACGTTTGTTTCAAATTCTTCGAAGGCCTACAAACTAATGAATTTCACGCTACAGTATTTGAACATCAGCAATACGATATTAATTGACATAATTTAAATTAATCATCGATATGATATTGTAGATTTCGATAATGGTGTGCATACCTATCAAAAGATACTTAGGTTGGACAAAATGGCGCAATAAAAAACACCGCTGCACGACGCCATTCAGACGTGTAATTTAAGTGAATTGATGCAGCGTCAAGTATTCAGAGATGACTATTCTGTTGCTCTCTTAAATGCCATTAGGAATATTTTTGGCCGCCGGAATCATTGGATACAGTTTTAATGAATTTGTCAAATAATCTGAAAACTCACATTTACATAAACCTCATAG
>KK112097.1:334272-344788 GCA_000611955.2 Stegodyphus mimosarum
GAAAAATACAAAAGGCCCAGATTCGAAGCAGGAGAAGACAGAACTTCGAAAGCGTATATTGTCTGTGCTGCAAGGGGACGCCCAAAATACACGGCGAGCTGGAATCCCCTTGAGAGATTGGTGGTAGGGGAAGAAGGATGGAAAACTCTTGGACCGCCCTCCTGGGTGTTCTGCATCGGAATTGAAAATTAGGGAGGAAGATTAATAGTTAGCAAGGCCCGGTGATATCTAATATACATGTATAGATGTACAGGTTGTAAGGTTTTAGTTAAACAAATAACAAAGTTTTATTTTAATTTAAATCTTTCTATCTCTTCTCATTTTCAACTTCCCGTTAGAAGAAGCGCGCGTTTTTAGCTTTATGCTAATTTGAAGTGGAGCCAAGTTCTATTTAAACCAGAGGTAGAAACCTCTCAGCGTGAGAGAGCTTTTAGTCTCAGATCACGGTCACTCTATTCGACGTTCGCCTGACCAGCTAGCATTTATATTTTAAGCCATAGTGGTTGTTACGTGATTGCTTATTGAAATAAATCCAAGTGCGTTAGTATTAGTAAATCTTGCTACACACCATTTAGTTAGAGGCCAACCTCGCGTATAGATCTGCGAGCAACGACTATTTAAGTTCTATTTAGCTTTAGTTTTAAATTTATTTAATTGTTCATTTTAGACTCAAGTCTGGTCTTTACTTTCTGTATCCCTCCCGAGTTGGGAAGCGGTTGTAAATAATTGTGATCTAATAAAAGAGGATTTTAAATCCCTTTCAAGTGCAGTTCTTCTACCACTTAATCACAGTATCTACCACCAGAACATAGCTGCATTCAGCTCCCTGTTCCAGATCAGGACTTCAAGTTGTTACGAAGATGTTTGCCAAGAATATGCACCGAACACTCAGTCCTGACAAGGTGCTGTACTAGCTTCAAGCTATACTTGTATCTGTTAATTAGATCATTAAATAAAAACTAATATATGATTATTTAATTAAATGCAAATCCTTTTTACCTGCAGAATTCTATCGGACTTATTGGTGCAAGAGTTTAGTTGGGTATCCATCAACTTTTATTTCGACGAGACTCAGTTTTCATGATGATGGAAAAATACGTATGAATCCAACTTTAATGTAGGCATTAAATATGTCTTTATGTCTTTCAAAAATTTTTGGACAGTACCAGGCATTAATTATCTGTGTAAGCTGATTTAGCATTGTTACTGCGTAGTGATAGCAATTAGTGATTTAATAAGACTATTAATTTACAACTAAGTACGGATTTACAGAGGCAATGATCGCTTATCGATCAAAAACGTTTATGCTTAAAAATGACTTCTGTATGAAAAAGTCTTTTGACGATTTTTTTGTTAGTGTCTATGCACCCTTTCCAGTATTCTAACAGTTCTCCATATAGCCGCAACAAATATTTTTGGGGCTATCTCAGCAATACACTTGGGCAGCCGACTGAAACTCTCTTTGGGATAGTAATGTGTGACGTTCCACCTTTTTCATTGCATCAAACACATTGCAGTCTAGGTTGCAAGATCAGGCGCTGAGAAAATATGGACACTAGGCTGTATTCCAGAGTCTGTAGGGTTGCAAACGATGTAGCAGCTTATATGCTATCGTATATATTGCATTAGAGTAGCATGTCACATCTTTCTTTACTGTGTCGTGTTGAAGTACTTATATTTCGGCTGAATGTTTGCAGAACTTTTCGGTACAAATCACAGTTCGTGCTTCGATGAGAAGACTGCGAATGCAACAGTAAGATCTCCTGATCATACAGTATGGTCGTCATTTGTTTCCAGACGATTACCAGCCCCCGGCTTCGAGATCGATCTTTTCAAACGAGAGCTCCTAGCATGCTTCCACTCTAGCGACTGGCGTTCCTTCCCCTCCCGGGCATCTCGTGCCAAATAATGACTAGTCTTTTGGCATCAAAGATGCTGTAAGGAGTCTTTGGATCATAGCTGTATAACTCCAGCAATTCTCACCGGATCTTAAAAGATCTCTATTTCTGTTTCGTGTGCTCAGCGGTGAGAAAATGGGGGCCCATTTTGAAGAGATTATTGTCATCTTCAAATTCTGAGGAATGATGGTCTCCAGGGAACCGAATGATAGACCCGGTAGGATTCGGTTCTGGGTTCCCGCATACTGCTGTTAATTGCATGTGGATGTTCGGAGTAGCTGTTGCTTCCTTCTAAAGAGGCTATTATCCATCATTGTGTATGATGGATAGTACCTGCTTCCATAGTTCTCTATGGGTCTGAGTTATTTTTCTCCATGGTTCTCACAAAACCATCCATTCGCACTCTTGCACATTTTGCTTTCATCCGCTGACCGAGTAGTGAGTAATTCGTCAAGACTCATAATCAGCCTCTCATCAGCTACTCAGAGTGCACTACTGGTATTATACCCGTAAAAAAAGGAAAAGGATGTAAACAAACACACTAAGCCTTATGTGGGAATCGAACTCGCATCTTGGAGTTCGGACTAACTCTTAGCTTTTGCTAACTACTATACCATCCAAAGCGACGAACAACTTAGAACATGATTGTCACTTTGTCCACAACCCCACCCCCACACTTGCACGAAAAATTCAACACCTTTCTTCTTGTAACACTATGCTTCACTCTTACCTGCGCTCACACACATACCGGATGCACATTTCCAACGGCTTTCCAAAGGGAATTGTGGGGAGAGGATCAATTATTACTGAACGAACTAAACGGTAATTCATTATGTAAAATTTCTTTCATTAAATTAACAGTGAATGAAGGCAACTAATTATTGGGGCAACACAGGCTTGTGAAAATTATTTGTTATGCGTTTGTTTGATTAAACAAACAAACAAATAATTCTTGTGAGGTAATCAGAGTTTAGGTAAATAGACTTCTCTGAGGTAACATCGAAACATACATAGAAAGTTTTATTAGTTTACATTACAAAGTTTTACTTTATCATTCTTCCTCCTGGATCGCCTTCTTGGTAAAACTTTCTAGAAATTTCTTGATGGAACTACAGGGTGGTCATAAAATAATTTGACTGATTAATGGCGACATCGGGAGAGCCGAATGCGTCGAATCCTTCACAACTTTTGGGTCACTCAATGTGATACGCGTTCACGATGTATGAAAACAGGGGTGGAATATATATCACCCTAAAGTAGACGTACAGAGATCGTTTACACTTTGTTAAAGCAATTTCGGGGCCATATAATAAATATTTAAAGTGTAAAGCTGGTGAACTTTATGTTTTATAGCTTTTTCTGAACTGTAAATCTTGGTTTATAATTTTATTTTTTGTTGCTCCAGATGTCTTTAGAGATGTTGAATTTAATTTCTATGTCGGCGGATTTTCTTTTGTTACCAACAACTTTAGAAACTTTTCAATTTTAGAAAGGTTAGAAGCAAAAATATGTACGTTTTTCTGGTTTTCGTATGGAGTCTTCTTTTCATGTCGAAGTAATGACTGACGGTTTTTCCCTTTCCGACTAGCAACGTCACTTACTTCGCAATTAAAAATTTTAATACACTGCATTTAACAGCCTTTTTAAATTATGGAAAAGGAATATTTCTCTTCGGAAAGCGCAAAACCATACCCTTCAATCCACAGCTTGTTCACATGCCACATTTTAAAATAAGAATAAATTTAGAAGTAGCAGACGATATTCCTTCTTTCAAATAATAAGCTATTGCCAGAAATTTTTATTTTAAAACAACAGCTGAATTCTTTTAATTCTTTATCGAAATCGTTCTAAAAATGTGCATCCCCGTATTTCCCTCCGTATTTCGAAAATTTTCATCACAAACGCCAGGACTCCACAAAGACACAAGCTTCTGTGGGACGGGAAACAGCATAAGATGTTGAAGTGGTGTATGTAGTATTAAACGGCAGAGGTCTCAATGCCAGTAATTCGATTAGTTTGGTTTACTCGGCTACGACAAAACGTTCGAGGGCTATCTGCCTAAGAGAAGCGTTAATCTCCGTGGATGGCTTTTTGAATGAAACTCTCTCGTATACATGTTACACTTGGAGAAAACCACGAAAACTCCCATGCAACCAGCCCGTTGGCGGAAATTCGAACTCCCAGTGTTCAGAGACTTTACCATTCACCGCTAGTGGACACCTAAGTATCGAAGCGAGTGAGGCAATTTCTGCGACAGAACATCTGGGCGAATGAAGTGATAGCTGGATGTAACAGCAATCAACAAACTATAGTTATTCTAAGTCGTCGAATGTCGGGATTCAAAAAATATCTGTCGAACAAAACAAAAGGCGCCTTCTTCCCCCATTTCCCGGAAAAGCAAAATGAGGCTTCCGTAGAAAATAAGTATTAGAATCATGAAGCAATATTACATGAAAGATTACATTGCCGAGAAAGTATTATGCCTGTTCGTCGGACCTGTAATTCTCTGAGCAGCCACACATGAGCTGTTTCTATTATCCTGATACCAATGATGCCGATACTTGCTGCATACGCCACTGCACAATACCAAACTGACTATACAGATTAGATATATGGTTGAATACCTCCTGGATCCATGTTTTACGTATAACAGTCAACCGCAAGTTACATATTATGCAGTATCAGAAGCATATCGTAGTCTATGCAGTAAACCCTTGCCCAACGCCGATTTGTGAGGAACGCAATTTTGCGTATGCGTGTTAACTTAACAGCCTCTATTTAATTTAACGCGAGGATTTCATTTACACTCGGCGTAGAGCGTCGGCCGCTTTGCGATGGAAATCTTTAATGACTAGTGTGGTTTAGGTTTAGGTTATTCAATTATGGCAAAGCACACGAGGGCTATCTGCCTAAAGGGAGAGATGCCTTCGTGGAAGACTTTCTAAGGGAAACTGGCTCGTATACACGTTACACATGGGGAAAACCACGAAAACGCCCATGCAGCCAGCCCGTTCGCGGGATTCGAACCTCGGACCGAACTACCAGTGTTCAGCGTCTTTACCGCTCGGTCGCTGGTGGGCCTAATGATTAGTGTGAAATTCATTCATAAAAATAGTCAAGCATTACTTAGAATAGCAAAACCTTAACTAAAATTCTCTTAACTCTCGATAGTATTTCAGGATGCAGGGCTGCAGACATCGGAACATTGCATCAAAATGTACACTGTGGAAAGGAAACAAAAAGGAGGGAGAACAGTTCTATATCTTCCATTCTAGAGAACCGATCAACGAAATTCAAGTTGCGTTTTACGTTTCTTGAAAGTGAGACTTAGTATTAGATTTATATTAGTACGTAGTAAGATGTATTAGATTTATATATAGTACTGTTCTAATATAGATATTTTGGCACGAACTTCGACTTTTTCTGAAACGACATTCGGATTTTTTTCCAATTTCGATTCTACGACTCAAATTATACCAAACTATTGAGTTTTGTAAAAATCGCACGAGTAGTTTTTAAAAAATTAACTCTCAAAATTTTATCTCCTCAATGTTAATTGAATTTGATATATATTTTTAATATCTCTTTTTTTAATAAACTTATTTGATTCTTCCCTTCATATTTCGAAATTTAGGCTCATGTGAAATAAAATTCTTCTATTGTTATGATTTATTTTTAAAGTTTGTATTATTAAATCATTTTTATAAATTTTTCGAAAAATATTTTGAGGTATAACCTTTAAAATTTTTAACATCATCTTAAAGCATTTGTATTTCTAAGCAAGCCTGCAAAAAATTATAGTTTTTTTTTCCAAATTTCCTAAGATATACTTGATTTTACATGTTGGCGCGTTTATAAATTTGTCATATTCGGTATAAGAACTTTACTTAAGCTGTGGTTTACGCACTTTGTTAAAATTATTTGAAAGTATGAATGATGAGTTTTTTAGCTCGTGGACAATGAAAAGAGGAAAGGAAAATAGGTTGCTATAAACTGAGAAGTTCGTCAAATGAAATATTCTTGATGAAAACTGAAAAAAAGTGCCAAGATAAATTTTTTAATTTCTCCATAAATTTTCTCACAAAAATTAAAAAATTCAGTATTTTGGCATAATTTAAATCGTAGAATTGAAATATGGGAAAAAACTGGTATGTTATTTAAAAAAGTTCGATTTTTGTGTCAAAATACCTATGTTAGAACAACGCTATATATAAATCTAATATATATCCTAAGTCACGCCTTCGAGACATGGAAAATGCAATTTGAATTTCGTCAATCGGCCCAGTAGAACGGAAGATATAGAACTGCACCCCACCCCCCTCTTTTTTTTCGCAGTGTACAGGTTTCATTCCTTTCACCGAACATCACCTTACTTAATGCAACCAGTGGATAAAGCATGTGAACACTAAACGAAGGGTAGCACAGCACGCCAATCGCGTTTTGAAAACAACTCAGCATAGGACACTGCACAAACGTGATTAAACTTGCATGGAAATAAATTAATTCCTCAACAATGATAGCTTGCTGGCATCAGCTCTGGACAGAAGTGTACAACAATTTTAAAGGATTTCCATCAATTTTAAATGAAGCCCAATATATGTGGAAAGAAGAAATCAAAGAATTAGTCTAGAATGACATATCGTGAAAGGACAAATGAAGAATTGAATTATCTTAAAGCACTAGCAGATGGTGAAAGCAGCCATATTGAAGAAAGCAAAGAGCGTTTAATGTACAGGAAGTTAACTGAATTGTTAAAAAAGGCAAGGAACTGCCTGAATTTGTAATGAAAAAAGAAGAGGATACTTTGTAATGAAAAAAAGAGAGGCATCGAAAAACTTTGCACTCCTTACCGCGAAACGTTTAATAAATTGCGTCCATTGTCCTGAGCAAAAACCACCAATTATTTAAAAAAAATAATAGTATTATATACCTGCTTATTAAACAGTAATAGGTATCCTTTGAATTAATTGTTTGTTTCATTTTTTCCTTTTAATTACAATAATATTTAGGTTTCTATAAATTACACATGCTTTCTCAATCTGAACTATACTTAACACATTTTCCCAAGGAAAGTGAGCTGTGCGGAACGTGATATTGCCGTATGCGCCGCCCAGACCGTATAATGATTAGGAGAGCCTACTGCTATACCGAAGGGCCCGAAAACAATCCCGGATGAGCATGGATGTATTTATCCGTTCGCTCATAGGTACAAGTACAGGTAAAAGTATGGGGGACATCAGAAATGTACCATGGTTCAACTGCTAATGCCTTCCCACACTAACACCGTTAGAGACGTAACTCTTGCAAGGGTAAATTTCGGCAAGAATTTAATTGGAAGGAATGTTCTTTTCCCTTATCCGTACCATCATGGTGTAATTGGAAACATATCCGGTTGGAAATCGGGAGGTCCGGAGTTCAAATCTCGGCAAGGTCATCCCTGCTTTTTGCACCAACAAATGCTTATTCATTTTACAAGAGGCACCCAAACTAAAAATGTGGTGGGCGAAAATTAATCGCTAAATTATGCCGTGGTTGATATAAGGCTTCCCAAGAATTATATATTTGGAGAAATAACAGCTTTCAACATGTCGGAAAATTGCTATGCAGATGTTAATTATAAATAAAGTTCATCAATTTTCCCCTTAAGATCATAAATATAATGAGAAATTTGTTCATATAAGTATTTCCGAAAGCTGCAAGGAGAATTATTGCAGTTACATGAGAACTTTCTGCAACCTGGATACAACAATTCTAATTATTCACTATTCTCTGAATCCGAAAATTCCAGAAATCGCCGTCTCCAGTCCTCTTCCTTCTCCACGAACTCCAAAAATGTGACTCTAATTGCGAGTCGACCACTCGCTAAAATTTTTCAAATTTTGACGGTAGTTTGTTCCGCACCTACTGGTTCATTGGAATATCATTTACGTTCCCTAAACTAAACAGTTATAATTCTCGCCCCTCAAAATGGCGAATCATGCCTCTAATTGACTTGGACACAAATCTGTAAATTTTTCAATCGTCTGTATGCGAAACAATGTGGTAGCTGTATTCGTTCCATTAAAATAAGGTTTAATTTGAACAGCATTCTTGGCATGAAACAAAATTCCAGTGTACTTTGAAAACTAATATTTATATTCCATAGAACTCAGTTCCGACGATCTTATTTGCTGAAAACAGACCTCATGTGCTTTGCGATAATCGCTTAAACAAACATTAACTGGTATACGATATTTACGAAAGAGAAAATTTTCGCAGCGCTTCTTAGCTCTAGCAGCAAATTTGAAACTATTATTTTATTTAAAAATGTCTTTCTTGAAAACTAAAATGCATACAAACCTGAAAACATATCACCTACTGCTTATCTTTGCAGAGATGCTCATGCAGTAGTTTTAGTTTGAATCGCTTTGTATATATTTGTTATCGGAGAATAACGTTTGTCTCTATCTTTTTTCCCGTGTTAATCTGATAGCGTTGGCAACAGGAAAAAAAAATCTTTCACATTCCCGGTTCTATATATGAAAGCTGGACAACATTTCTTTTTTTTTCATTTTTTGAGACTTCTGTAAATAATTTAATGAAAATCTCTAACTAGGAAGCAGTTTTTAGAGAATGAACGTATATTAGTTACTTATTTCTTACGAATTACTTAATAAATTTTTATGCAAGCGCATTTCGTTCTTAGTCATCAATAGTACTTGAGGAATGAGCTATCTTAGTAATTCCTAATAATTTACTATTATGTTTTGGTATAATTACTTAAAATACAATAGCCGAAACTACTTACCAGAAGTTAATAAACGATGTAAAAAGATCAAAATTACTAATAAGAAGGAACCACTGGACTATTGGTTGCTGAATCGCTATTGATGTGATGTTTGTGGAACACAGAAGTAAACTCATTTATCCTGTCAAAAATGGCGTCAGTTATTTCCCGCACTTCATGAAATTCATTTGGCTGTTAGACATGGAGGTCGTGACAGAATGTTGAAGGAACATTAAACCAAATACAAAAATGTTACACGGAATGATACTAAACTGTACTTTGTGAGCTCTGCCAGAAAAACTAAAAGGTATTAAAAATGGCATTATTTGGTGAAATCTATGATTTTTCTGAATTTGATTTCCGTTGTCAGGTAGATCTTACTGATTTACAGTCAGATCGGGAGAATACAAATGTATTATGGTGTACCAAGATCATCTCCCTATTTTCTTTTCTTTTCTTTTCCTTTTTTTTTTTTCGTGCTTAGAATAAAAGTTTTTTTAATAGCAATCTTTCATTATTTTTTTCAAAATAATGTTTGCATTTTTCAGGAATGAATGTTTTTTTAAATAACAGCTTATCATGACCTTTCTTTCATAATTTGCTTAAAGCGCATTTGTCATTCTATAAAATGCCTAGGTATTATATGCAATGCCTAGGTAAAGTATATAATAATTCTCATATTTCATACTTTGCCTAAACATGCCAGGCATTCTATAAAATGCCTAGATGTTCTATAACATACATATCATAACAATATAATTTCACTATTAATATTATTAAACTCTTGTTTTTTTTTTTTATTTCACTTGTACTTTCCTCCGGCATTCATTAGCAAAAGGGACTTGAATGTATTCACGAATTTTATAAAATAACTTAAGACTAATATTTTTACATAAGAATCTAGCTTTCGGCAAACAAACGGGCCGCTTCTGATTTATAACATCTTCATCAATTAGGGACTGTTAAATACTACAGTTTCCAACAACCAAATTAGTTGCCAAAAATTTTTCAGAAAATTTTAATATTCATAAATGCAACATTCACAATACTACAGTTTCCAACAACCAAATTAGTTGCCAAAAATTTTTCAGCAAATTTTAATATTCATAAATGCAACATTCACAGTTTTTTTTTCTTTTTTTTTTTTTTGGCTTGGCTAGTTTATATCTTGCTGTGTGATGCTTTCAAACAACCGATATCTTTGTCTGTTGTATATTTTAAATGAATTTTACTGCTTATTTTTGCGATGGTACACGTTTCCTAACATCTTACAGTGCTTTTACTTCCTTGTACGAAGTAAAAAGGAAGTATTGTAATGGCGGCACTTTTTGCTTTAAGAATGATAGAATTATGTTGTTCTTATCTTCCGGTTAAGGTTTTTATGATTTTAGTTAACCTTCATGTTATAGTTGTGGAATAATCAGCAATTTAAATGCGGCAAAGCGTAATTTGTTTAAGTACACCTAAGCCTAATTTTTTTTTATCAACTATATTTGTTTACATTTGAAATTGGCAGAATAGTGGATTTATTGCCATTCTAGAGAAACTAAGCTTCGCAACAACAAAGATAACGTCTTTTATTATTGAGAATTAAATCATGCTTAATTCATTCTGGAATTATCATATAAGTTATTAACTTATTCCATACCTTAACTCAGCGTCCACAACAAATTAAGTTAGTTTCTACGCCTTCAATGTCTTTTTGCAGAGTGAGATCAAAAGTAAACTTTCAGTTTTGTGCACTGAAAAATCTGTCTTCTTGCCAGCTGGCCGAATTGCTTGTTTTTGCGCAGAAACTGTAATTTTAATTATAAAAAAAAAAAAAAAAAAAAAAAAAAAAAGATTTTTTTTT
>KK112097.1:355945-374791 GCA_000611955.2 Stegodyphus mimosarum
CTAACAAAAAAAAAAAAAAAAAAAAAAAAAAAAAAAACTAACGTCTCTACAAATTTATGCAACTCACATGCAATTCTAGTTCGCAGCTTTTACGACTGGTTTCAATTTCCAAAGTACATCGGCTTGCGTTTTTATGATTCTCGATACAGCTATTCATCCTGATACAATTTCTTGTCTTTAAATTATCTTTCTTTAATCTAAAGGATTCATAGATTGACCAAAATCACATTATAGCAGTATTTTTGAAAGCATGACTAGCGTAAATATGAGCCCTTCAAAAAATGGATAATTTTTTTCCTCTGAAGACATAGAAAACAAATTTTAGTTTAATTGTGAACTATCGCTCTTCATCAGATTACGAAATCCTTTCCTTTTCCCTGATAAAACTTTAGAAAGCAGGCTAACTTTAGAGCTGTTAAATCTTTACCTGTAAAGCAAGCACAGAAATTTGTGTAAAATGAAAAATTTGCCACAAACGGGTGCAAAATTTCGATTTTCTCTCCTCCCCAGCAAAGAGAGTGACATCTAAGAAAAGAATAAATGCTTTGGGAGAGTTTCCAAACACATTACTTAAGAGAAGTCATAAATGAAGTTTTAATTAGATTAGAAACTAAAAAGACTTTTTATATTATATCCTAGTTGCTCTGTACTTAATGAAAACCATTTGGGAGCAAGTTGATAAATGGTAAAAACATGTGAACTACGTATATAGAAAATGGTAAAAATATTCGTTTCGTAGAGAATTTTCCGATGACTATTTAATCGCAAATTAGTTAAATTCTCAATAAATTGATGTAAATGATTCTTCCGCTAAAGATACAGAGAAAGAATAACAGCGTATGTCAACAAAAGTTACAAAAATGCTATTGCGAAATGTCTTCGATAGAAAAAGAAATGCGAGCCAATATGTTCTATGAATTAAATTTGGAAAAATGGGATTCAGATGGTTATCTAAAACAGTTTAGAGCAAACGAAATTACAATAAAATATTACCTCCTGCTTATATAACTTGTCAGCATGTATTTCATTCATTTTTATCTTTTCATTGGCTAATGGGAATTAAGAAGATATTTTTAAGAATGCATTTTTTCCTAACCAACAAGATATTTTAATTATTTAATATGTAAAATTATAAACGTACGAACTGCGGTGATAATTTAATTTTTAGAATATTTAAAGTTGTGATGGAAAAGTATATTGATAACTGAATTCTTTTGACTTTCGAGTAACATTCGACCATTTAATATAATTTTCTTTGTCATCGATTCCTATAGAGTCGTTATAACGCGAATCAATAATTTCAAACAAGCAAACACAGACAAATTATTATAAACAGCAGAGTTAATAAATTGAAAAGTTCAAAAGATTAGAATTCGAATTCGTAGTGGAGGGGAAAAAACCCTGAAATTTGAATTGTAGCAAAAAGTACAACGAACTATGTAAATTACTATCGTCACGTGATACCTTTTTTTTCCCAATCACCTAAATAAGAGGGAATAAAAATTTATCAAAGTAACGTTTAAGAGCCGATAGGGTAGTCCCCTCTCAAAAAAGAGAAGGAATAGCAAAATATTTGAAACAGCAACATCTGAATGTTTACAGTGAGTTAAAAATATATATGAATGTATTTTCATATATATTTTTAACTCACTGTAAACTGTGTTTGTATAAAAATATATATGAATATATTCTCCAATTATCTGGTACTGAGAAAAAGCATAATTTTTTCGGTGGCAGTAAACATATTTTAATTATAGAAGATTACCATTTTCGAAGTCGGGATGAATTGATTTACTTTACTATTCGTTTATCAGACATCCGTGAAAATGAAGCAGAAATTAGTATAAATTTGTACTCCAGTGAAGATATTTAGTTTCGTTTTAGTAGTAGGGAATTATTTAAACAAATTAATCGATACAGAAATAAATAATTCACTTGAAATCATAATACAATTTAACGATATGTAATGCAAACTTGTAAATAATTAAACAAATTAATAAAAAAAATTACGTTTTTTTAACGTTTTGTGTATTAGCTTTATTTATTAAGTATCATGTACTTCACACATAAACTCTAAAATTCAATTCATCAATATAGCAATATAATTTTAAAACAAGCGTATCTTTAGAATTTCCGATACAAACTCTTGCGCGTTTGAGGATAAAAAAAAATTTTTTTTTTTCCGTACAGTGTTGCCATTGCTCGCTTTGAAATCGTTGAGTTTGTTAATCAAAATTCGTAAAGTTTTACGAAATATGAAATAGATAAAAAACAAATTCCAAATTTGGAATTTGTTTGGAATTTGCCCCTATTCGGGTGGAGACGTCATTCAAAATTTGATAGCTCTACGTAACGTTGTTTTATCACAGTGCGAGAAACATAGATACATTTATGCAGGTTCTTCATTATTTAATGTCCTTAAATATCCCGCAGGGCTCTAATATTTGGAGGCAAGAATTTGAAAAGTGAATCAACGTTTACAGTGAATCGACGCAAAACGCAAAAACGAAATTAATAGTCCTTCTGGACAAATTTGCCCTTTGGACTAAAAATAATTATTATTATTAAAATGTATTATCATTAAAATGCATCTTCATTATTTATCATTATTGTAAATTATCAAAACCTATTGATTTCTTTGCAGCAATAAGTGGGGAAGTAATTCAATATGAAAGTCCACGAAAGTTGCCGTCATCAGGGAAGGAAATTTCAGAAGAGATTTATCAATGGAAGAATGATTTGCATTGCACGATAAAACATAACTAAGATGTGAATCTAGATCATTACCACAGTTATGAACTTTATTCACTTGCCCAATGGTGGTTTCCAAAAGCGGGCTGAAGCAGGGTGAGGTCCTAGACACAGCATTCTTTTATGGTTCCTCAGCATCCAATTTCCTAGTTAAAAAAATAATAAATAAATAAAAAAAAAGTAAAGAAATTAGTAAGTAATAAATAAAAGTGTTTATTACTTTCTAACAAAATAAATAAGCATATTACTGCATAGCTTTTGAATGACTATAGTTTAGAAATTATAATCATTCAAAAAAAAAATGTTGAGACGGCAAAATAAGTAGAATTAAATAGCTAATTGTCATTTTTTCCTAATTGTAACAAAAATGTTCAGTTTTTCTAATGCAAATTCATTTATTTTTAAGCGACTTCTCCGATTAAATTAAATAAATTCTCTTTTACTAAAAAAGCCTAGTCTTTATATTCTTCGAATATACACGCTCGCAGTTAAAAGAACAGGGGGAGGGGGACCCTGTACTGTCAAAGTTGTCACTATCACCGAGACACATTAAAGGCCAATAACATCCCTTCTGAGAGCCATGTGACTTTCGCTCTCCAATCGGGAAGTACCATGTTTTTTCATATGGCATTAACCTTTCCGCAATGAGTTATGAGACCGACATCAGTATCATCGTCTCACAAGTGTTAGTACCCCTTCCTTATTCGTTGCTTGGCGGAATGTAGCTTTTTTAATTTGCAAATTACTATTAATAAATCGATTCAAAAGTTTATTTGAGGACTTAATTAGTGTTAACTAAGTTTATAATTTAAAGGTAAGTTATATTTACCTGTCATATGTCTGAAAATTTAAAAAATATGTTTGTTTCTTATCTGTTTCAATTTCTCATGTGGATGTTTTAAATATTGTAACTGATAACCGCTACAATTTTAATGCTTTACGTGTGATCTAGCACTGAACAGAATCTTTGTTAACTATGTTATTTATCTTTAATAGTTGTACTATAGAAAATTTATCGTTAAATGTACATCCCGGTATAATGCTGGACTTTCCATTCGTTACATCGTCTAGTTAGTGTTTTTAGAAAAGAAAATTAAATCCAGCCGCTTGTACCTTAAATACTGAAATAATTTTTCAAATACCGCAAAGAATGGTAATGGAAATTCATGAAAATAGTATCACTGGGTCAGGGTGTTGAGACAACTATGGCGGCTTGGCTCTGTAACGTGGCAAGTCAGAGGCTTCTCATCTGGCCTTGGCCACGTTGGACTTACGTGGGTGCGTCCAGCTGGTTGTTAGGTATGCGGGATTTTTGGTCTGGCGCCGATAAGTTAAAGAACCCTATTGTCTCTGTAGTTTAATGTGCATTCGAATCTCTAGAAGTTGTCTTGCGTATTTAATTTTTTGAATAAAGTTAATATAGATCGAGTATATTTTGTCAGTTGAAAAAGTATACAATACAGAAAAGTGTAGCAAAAGTGCTTTAAAATGTGAAATTTGTGATTTTCTGACCTTGTAAAATAATATCAATACACTTTTTCAGATAGATTATTATCTCAAGTATATAAGAATGATATGAGAAAAATTCTAAATTTGAATATGATTGTTGGAAGACTGATTTTCTTCTGTTTATGTTAAAAAATAATAGTTTTCCAATCTCATATGCAATGATGTATTGACTGTAATGCGATTTCCTGTGCATTCAAATGAAACAGGTGCCAATGGGATATAATATAATATGAAATGTAGTTAATAAATGTTAACTTCTGAATACCCATGTTATTTTTTTGACATATCAAGTGCTTAAATTAGCGTCACAAGTTTTTAAAAATTTATTTTAATGAATTTATCCTTACATAATGAGTTCATATGAAAACTGGAAACGTTTTCTTTTAACCTAAGTAACAGGTGAACAGATACTAACATATATTAAGTCTGCTTTTCTGTATACTCTATGTATACTTTCTGTATAGCTATTAGAATAAAGGATAGGAATGTATAATCATCAGGAAGTTAGAGATCACTTATAATAAAATGATAAAAATAGTCTTTCTTATAATAATCTTTCTTTAACCTTGTTGTTGATCAGGCCCAGCTCCAACATTTTTGGTGTCATAAATTATGACTTTAGTTTGACTTAGGAGACTAGATTTTTTCTCCCAACTGTTCTTTCTTTTCACTTTCTTTACAGTAATTTTGTTCACTATACTTCTGAATGGAACAGGCTAAATGTATTTTCATGGCTTTTTCTATGTGATCTATAATAAGTAATAACCATTTTGTAATCTCTAATAAGTAATAACCATAGTCTTCTTGCTTTTCAAAAGAGATAGCGTACATTTAGAGGTGGCTTTACTGATTTTTTCAATCTTTAATCATAGATATGAATAAATGCCCTCACTGCTTTGCCATTGTTAATTTTTGTTTTTCTGGTGTGTTACAGTAATAACATAACACTTTAATACATTTTCCACACTCCGTTTTTTTGAATTAAAGTGAAAATATATAGTTTGATCTGTCTTCATAAAGTTAGTTATATTTAAGATTTTTTACAGTAAAGTGCAGAATTGCTCACTTCTTTGGCGTGTTTTGTTTGGCACTTTTTACAAGAATAAAAAGAATTGGATTTTTGTCAATTTCTTTTGACTTTTTAAGTAAAAAGAGATCGATGTGTACATGGACAGAGTCAAGGGAGTGCGCAGTGCCGATTTTGTGCAATTCTGGGATTTTTTTTGAAATAGGTCGATGTGTACATGGATACCGATCTTAAAAACGTGCCAAGCAGTGGGTAATTCTACACTTCCCCATTTTTAAAATTAATTTTTTTTTTATAAATTATGCTTGTTTATCAAGAACTTTATCATACATGTAAATCGGATATTCAGATGTAAAATGAGTACACTTCTGTTATCAGGACTGGTTTCAGAAATATATATGTATGTATGCAAGTGTGTATATATGTACGTGCGTATATACATGTATACATAAACACGTAATCCATGCATGCATACACTTCTGAATCCTGTCCTGGTAACAGAAGAGTACCATAAAATGTATTTTTTCATTTTAGCAAGGTTTTACTGTATTTATTCCGTTCTATCATTGTAATCTCTTACTTCATTATTTCAAACTGTAATTTCATATTTTATACCTTGTATTCTTTTTAATTTTTCATTGTTTCAGAATATTTATACATTTCTCCATTTATTTTTCATGAACATATACCTAATATTTCAGTTATCATTTAAACCAGTGTCAACCAGCTTCACTGTACACATGAGCAACATAATATATTTATTTTGTTTGGCAGTATTAAGTCTTAGAATTATGGAATTAAATCATACCATAGTATTAAATCTTAGAATAGCCTTAGAACTGTCTTAGAGTAATGAACACTGATTATTTCAGGATATTGAATACATATACTTCAAATAACTTTCACAAACCATTCTGTCAGAAAAAAGTTTTGGAATATGACTTCATGCAAGTGAAACTATAAATTCCATTTTAAATACACTTTTTCCCCAAAAAATATTTGTGCTGGTATAATTGAAAGTAGTATTATAAGTATAATTGAAATTATTGAGGAAACTGAATATTCAGGTGAAACAGTAGTCAAAACTAGTTTTCATGTGTGTAATTACTGGAAATCTGCATGTGCGTTTTACATTAGTACTATGTATAACAGTGTTCTTTATGCCATTAGAGAAAAAAATGAGAAAAATACCTACTTGTAATGAAGTATATTGTCAGTCACTTAGAATATCCTTTGTTTACCTTACTGCTGATTACCAGTTTGTTGCCAGTAGCTGGTAGGACTTCATTTTGTGATCATTATCCTGGCTTAACTTGTAATAGCTAAACAAGCTGGCTGGAATGGAATTTTCTTAGGTTGTATAAGTGCTAGCTTTAAAAAATACCTCGCATAAAGCTGATGGCCTCAACAGTGTCTTGTTATAATAAATAACAATCCTTTGGAATATTGTTAAAACTTTGAGGTAATCCTGTTTAAGTTGTTTGAAAATATGTTTCCTGCATAAACTGTAATAATGTAGTTACCAAGAACTGCATTGCATGAGGATTTGGGTCTTTCAAATCCTATGCAATATACTGTTTAATATGGCTGCCTTATTACAATGTATAAAGATGCCTTGTGTTCAAGCAGTCCTCATGCCATATATTACTTGATTTGATTGCTATTATTTATTTTGGTTGTGACAATTTATATAAATATAGAATTACATTTTGAAAATTTATATTTTGATTGTATTGAGATTGGTTATATATATACACACTTTTTTATTTCTAATTAGGTTTAAAGGAAATTCCCAAGCAGCATTATAGAAAAACCTTAAAAATCACACTGTCATGGCGATAGAATTACTTTCTATTGGCCTATCTACTGTTATAGGTGTTGGAGTTCCTGTTGCTGTAGTTATCCTTGTTTACTTGATCTATACATATAGCATTGCTGAAAAGTCATTTGAAGAAGTTATTGAGGAGCAGAAACGCCGCAGCATTGAAGAGGAATTACAGCAAAAATTAGAAAAGAGCAAGAAAGAGAAAAAATTTAAGAAGACTTGGGGTAAGAAGAGTAAGGAAAAAGTGGAACAAGAAGTAGTTCCTGAAAAGGTACAAGTTCAAGAGACTAATGAAGATGTTTCGCCTATTGAAATTATAGAACCCAAGGAAACTAAACCAGTAAAGCAGAAAAGTAAATCTAAAGGAAATACTCCTAGTGCTACACCTCCAAATGCTGATAAACCGAAGAAAGTAGATGCTGTCGTGCCTGAAAAAGCTGTTTCAGAGAAAAAGAAAGATGCATCGCTAGTAGTTAAAGAAACTGAAAAGGTTAAAACTGAACCAAAAGCAGTTGAGGTTCTGAAACCTAAAGTAGAAGAAAATGTTGAAAGTGTATCGGTTAGTAACACAGTTCAAGCTGTACCTGCTCCAACTGTAACAGCTGGCAAAAAGAAAAAGAAAGAACAAGTTGACAAAGGTATGTGCATTAATGAATTTTAATTGTTTATTCAGATGTTATTATACTGATTCCCTCCCCCTTCCAGATTCAACATCTGTAGTTGTAACCTAATTTTGGTAAAAGTTTACAATTGGGTGTTCCTTGTTTTTTTTTTTTTTTTTTTTAATTAATTTCAAGATGGCCGCTACACAAAACCAAAATAAGGAGTCAAAGAATTGCACAAACCCTGTATCCATTTATACATTGATCTATTTTCACGTAAAAAAAAAAAAAAAAAACCAGAATTACAAAATCTGGGCATTGCGCACTGCTTTAACTTTGTCCATGTATACATCGATTTATTTTCATTTAAAAAAATATCGGGAAGCTAAAAGAAAGTTAAAACTATCATAGTAACCAGAAATAAGGTTTCATTGCCATAACTGAACAAAATTTGTCCCTAATCGAAAGGGCACCCAATTCTACACTAAAGCCCTAATTTTGTTTTAATGTGGATTTAATAAACATTCCTTAAGTTAAATAAATTTCAAAGAAAGACAAAGAACATAATGAAATAAGGTTCCCTTCCATAGTAGTGACTATAAACATAAATATGCATGTATAATTTATAGCCAGTATTTCATAGCTTATGCTCTGCGTTGCTAAAAAAGCATTATTTTTATTTTCCTGTCATCATTTAAAATTATATATGATACTATTTAATACAGATACAGTATTTTATGCCATCTTATTATTTTAACCTTTTATATAGTTACTAATTTTTAAAAGTATATGGATAGTAAACTCAATGAAAAATTATGCCTTTCTAGTAATCAAATGGGTATATTTAATACTGCATAGCATATTGAAAAATTGAGTTCCATATATAGTTGCAAATAAAAAAAAGGGGGTGGAACAAGATTTTTAAAATTGTTAATTGCCAGTATATTTTGTATTTTAAGTTATTTCTTTGTGTAATATCTATGACCGAATCACTTTTTATGATATTGCTGCAGTTTGTCTCTTTCTGTCATAAAGGTTCATTATTCTTTAAATGGTTAAAGCTATGAAACACTGGTAATATTCTTAGATCTCATTTTTAGCAACTGAACCGTCTGTCTGCATGAGAGTTTGCTTATGGGTAATATATCCCATAACCTGTATATAAATGTTTCTAATGTATTATTAGCACTACCACCTTGATGACTTTTTAAGAAAATGAATGATGGCTTAAATTGCCAAAGTTTGTTCATTGCATATATATTATATTTTAATAAGGTTCTTATCTTGAAACGTTGATCAATAAACTTACTGACTGGCACTTTTATTATTATCGAAAATTGAATAGATCTAAAACAATTGTTGGATTAGCAATTTTGTAGAAATAGTATCCCTGCAGAAGTCTTCAAATGACAAGAAGAAACTGAATACACAAAGAGGAAGAAAATTGTTCTTCAAAGGTTTATTATTGAGACATAAGTTAAGAGTGAACTAGTGGGAAAATTGGTTTGCTTACTAGAATTTCTTATTCTTAGAAAAGATGCCCAAAGAGAAGGAAATTAATACAATCAGCCAAAATGTCTGGAAAGTTTTAAAATTAAAAAGATGCATAAATATTTTGTGTGTTGCTACAAAATATAACTGTTTTGTAGTTTTTAAAGTGTAATTATCCTAATATTGTTTAAGAATCAGTATCATAAATTATGCGTGTTTTAAACTGAAATATTCATAGATTGTGATTTTACGTGCTTTTTTTAACAAATGTTTTTAAAAAGTAAGTAAAATTTAATAGTGATCATGTAAATCTAAAATGACTAAGAGTATCTATCTAATTTAATTGATTGTAACTAATTTCTTACCTTTTAAGAGTTATCTCTGCATGTTAAAATGAGCTATTGCTTTTCATTAATCCTTACTGCTATTGCTTTTCATTAATCCTTACTGTGATCACAAGGTACAACACAAAAGTGTACAGATTAATGTAAAACTTATTTCTTACAGCTAGTGAGACTTAAAATAGTATAAAACAACTTATGTCTGGTGCTTTTGTTATTAATTCGAACCAGTCCAGGGTTACAACTCCGGAATCTCAACGTGAAGCTACAACGCTAACTGCATCAGACAGATGGAGCACAACTTTTACCAACTTTGCTAACATCCGGCATTCAGGTCTGTTCTGATTAGTAGGGCTCTCTCTAGGCAAGCAAACAGCCAAGCTTGTGTTACAAATGATGCTGATCATGATTTTATGTCTCATTTTAACCTATGCCGCTTGATATAAAATCTGCCTACTATTTACTAAATCTCTAGACTGAGCAAATACATGACAAAACGAGACATAAAAGAAAAAAATTAACATAAAGCTGTGAGTAAAACGAAAATAAAATATTGTTAATCTTCTTTAAAATATGTCCAACTATTAAAGTCTAATATATCTAATGCTACTTGACAACGTTTACAAAGTTTATTTTATTTTCAGATTTGTTTCAAATTATGTTCAATATTAGATTGTTTAATAATAATGCATCCTACTTACAGATCTGTTTTATTCTTAGGATGGTATTACAAAAGTGAAGGTCAGAAGTAGATATCTTTTTATTTAGTTTCCATTTGCTGATAGGTCCTTAATTTTTTCATTAATGGACCCTTTGCGACACAGTGTGCTTGGTTTGGGCACGTGTAAAAAATTTCCTTCTGTACACACAGAAAAATTGAAGGAAAAAGGATTTATAGGTTACTGTGAACCTTCTTTATTCTAGATGGCTGGCTGCAAACCAGGCCGTATATTTTAGCCATATTTAGTTTTTAAAGACCTTCATTTTTCAGAGAAATGTTCCAGATTTTTTTTAGGATATAAAAGGAATTGTTTGAAAAAAAAATTCTGTATTATTTTCTTGGCTGTATGCTAATCTCCTTATTGTACATTAGTTTTAAATTTTTACCCTGAAATTTTGCCTAAAATCGAACGGCTAACATCAGGTGTGCTCAGAGTGAGATTACTGGAAACATTAGGACCAGACCAGTAACTGTATCTTTGTTTCACTGCAGTTCTACGTTGAGCTCACTTATAATAGAAAGGTGAGATTTGGTTATCAGCTAAGAAGTTGTTGAGGTGATTTTCTGAAGGTCAGGTAATTTTATCAGTTAGCTATTTGGTTTTTCATTAGAGCAGTTTGCTTTTTCTCTTTCGCTTTTGTTTAAAGAAGTTATTTTAGGGGTACGTTTTGAGTTGTAGACATTTAATTTTATTTTATAGTTTATAATTTGTAATTGTACATATATTAGTTTATTTTTTTTCCTGGTATTTAATTATTTTGCAAGTGGATCGGAGAGGGCTGACCATTTCTGAAGCACTGAAAGTGCTACATGAATTGCCTTCAGATAGTGAATTTGATATGGATCCCGTTACATGTGCAAAACATGCAATGTTGGATTGTGCTTTTTTCAAAGTGGTGTCACTTTCTTTGAAAACTATCACCATAAAAAAGTAGATGAAAGTGTAAATATGAAATATAAATTAATGTAAATATCATAAACTCAAGTTACCATTTTTTTTTATTCATACACATGTAATCATATAACCCAAGAAATTTTTTGGTGGTGTAGAGTAATGGGCCTCCCTGTGGCACACCCTGGGTAATGCTAAATCTGCTATGGGTATTCAGAATCTAGTGTTTTCTCATCGTAGGCAAAATCTTTTACTCTATTACACGCTTCCCAGCAATGCTCGCTTTAGCACTCTTTTCGAAGCTCTATGCATTCAGAGAGCCTGCTTCATGGACACCCACAGAATTAAAATGGTAAGTGATAATTTACCATTATTACCTTTATAAAATTTAACCTGTCTACTCCTCTAGGCCTGACTAGGATACCTACCCTTTTCTTTTTTGTTGAAATTCTAACTTTAAAAGGTAGCATGCTGGAAAGGGTTAAAGTACTTAATTTCTATGTGTTAAATGTCTACGAACCCTGTATATATTATTTTTGGAGAGAAGTGTATGTATATGTGATGAAAAAGAGATTTAGCAATATTGATGGTGTAGAATATAAATCCATAATGAATAACAAACATAGCAGCCAAGGCAGACTAAATACTCATTTTTAATTCAATTGACACAATTCACGAGAGACATTAATCGTGCCTGCTTCAGAAAGTTACATTTTAGATATTTTTGCTTTAAGAAGAACAGCATCGAGTAGCATCTTGGCAAGAACACATGCAGAAGCAAAGTTCATAGTTATTCACTGTGGCAGCTCACCAAAAGAAGTGCTTCAGCTCTTGCAACTTTGAATTAGGTTCTGAATTAATTATGTCATGCAGATGCTAAGAGGGAGATATAAAAATCTGAAGAAATTTAAAAAGCTGTTGCTGATTAAGTTAATAATTTATTAGATTTATTTTTTATCTTATATTTTGCATAAATATCTTTGATTTTTCTGCAGAAGTAAGTTATTAGAGTAAATATTTTGAAAAGACAGATGGTTCATCTTGGAAATTATTTCACGAAATTCTACCATTCAAATATTCTTTGTAATGCATTTAATAAACTTCATTGTGAATTTATGTTTAGCCAAGTGATAACAGAATTGTTGTGCTGTAGCTTTCTCCGTGAGATTTTGAGGTTTTTAATTGTTTAATATGTACATATAATGTTATTTCGTATTTACATATGTACTTTATGATGTACATTCCTTTATAGATATCATACCTTTGACTACTAGCAAACTGCTCTCACTCATTAAGGAATCTGAATTAGATACAGAGGAAATTCAGACATTGATAGATATTTTATTGAACAAACAAAAGGATTCAACTGGCTGGACTAAAGTAAGTGGCTTATTTGTAATTTAATAACTTTTATCTACAGATATTTTATAAATCAAAACTATAAATGTGCATAAAATATTGTTTTATTAATTTACAAAATAATTAATGGGAATAATTTGAAATAATGACAACTGTGATGACTTGTTAAACCTTGATAAACCTGATATGCTTATGTATCTTTAAAATTTGTATAATCTAGAACATTTGTCTTTGTGCAGACCTTTAAAATTTATTATCTTTTCTTTTCTAAATTTTAAGTGTTTTCTTTCTAGTAAATTTATTTTGTCATATCATAACCATTGTATGCTAAATGCCCTATGGGTTGTATTATAAAATTTTCAGATTTGTTTGTTTTAAATTTTGTTTTCAATGTTGTATTTTTGTGAATTATTATGCAATGAAAGAATCTGAATCTAAATAGAGAAGTAAGTACATTACTGTTCTTGAGATGATTTTCTTATTGGTTTATTGATATAAGATCATTTCTTGAGAAAATGAGAAATATGTCAGTTCATAACATTAGTGTTATAATAATGCAGAATGCTTATGACTTTAGAAGGTTGGTTGCATTTTCAGTTAAAAGTATCATCTATTTGAAATGGTCAGGAATCATTTAATAAGCTTTAATTAAACAAGAGAGCTTAAATGATCACAAAGGGTAAAATTAATTATTTATACTTGTCTATGTATGGGAAACTCGTATTTTGGTAATCATGTAGCATACAACCTACTGCTTTTATTTATTTGCTATAGATGTATCATTAATACACTGTTTTTAAATTCAAGTGTGCAGTAAAATGTCAGGGAAAAGAAATGATTTAAACAAGAATGAGTTTAATTTTTAATATTTTGAACATTCAGATTTCATGAGCTTTTCATATGTACTTTTTTCTTTCAGCCCAATGATCCACTGGCTATCACAAAGAAAAATTTATTAGAGAAAGAACAGCTACTGGATCAAGAATTGCGTCAGAATCAGACTATGACTACCAAACTCAAAGATTTAAGAGAAGAATACAATCAGGTAAAGGTAAAATTATCTGCCCAAGAAAAGGTTAACCAAGAAAAAATTTCACGTCAGCAGCAAGATATTCAAGCTCTTAACGTTCGTGTGAAACAAGTGCAAGAACAGTTGGCTGCCGAGAAGGAAAAACATGCTCAGGTTAATAAGCTTAATTCCTAAGTAACTAAAGAATTTGAGTATTTATAAACATGTCTTATGATCCACTGATAATTGTCTAGACATAATTTTATAAATAAAATATGAATTATTTAAGATTAATTTCAGAACATCTGATTCTATTTGCAGAATATTTATTTACTGTATTGCAGAGAAAAATTTTCCTCGGTTATCATTTTTTATTTCAGTAAATAGTTACATAAAAACAATAAAAATATTTTTCTTCTCATTAAATAAATTGAAAGCTTTTTGATTAAGCTTAACAGTGAAATTTTTATTTACAAAAAGGCACGATTAATTTCTCTTTTAATTGAATTTTGAATAATGAAATTTTGAATTCTGAAGATCCTAAAACTAGGTATATATTCTTGATTTATTATTGTAATAAAATTAACTAATTATTTTCATCAACATAAAACAAAATGCATTACTTATTTTTAAGCTAAAATCAGTACTTTTTAATAATTGAAGATATTGTATTTTGACATAAATAATAAATTAGTACAATGATATGCTCATTTATTAATTTCAGTATAATGCATATTATTAAATGTTTACATTTATGATATATATTAGAAGCCTGGTGAAGTTAGAGAAAATTTCTTTTTGGGTGGGAGAGAAGTGTAATTTCAATAGCCAAAGCACATTGGAATTAAATATATTGCAGTTGAATTCCTTTTTTTTAAAGAAATAATTAATGTTACTAAACAATAGCTGCTAAAAGAGAAGATGGGGAAAAAGCTATGTACAGTATGTTATTGCTTTTTTTATAAATATTTTTATGTTTTATATTTATCAAACATTTGATACGAGACTCATACATGCTGATAAATTTTTTTAGCTTTTTGTACTTCTCTTTTAATGATGTGCCAGTCTCCAAGTGTATGTCCCAAGTGCCAGATATGGTAACCTGCTTATATCATGTTAGGAATAACTGTGCAATGTTTAACGTGCACAATGCAGAGGCTGTGTGCACTGCTGAATTTTTACAATTATCTGATGTTTTTTAAAGTAATAATTAGATTTCGTACCAATATTTGTGTTTGGTGTTAAGTGGCATTATGGTAAAAGTATCAAAACTTTTTAATAAACATACAATGTGCCGCTTCATGTTTTCTCTTTCTAATAAAATTAATTAAAACCATATATGTCTAATAGCAAAACATATTTTACTTGGCATAAGAAGGAAATAATTTTTTGCATCCAGTAATTGGAATTGTAGAGCGTAGAAAATTGAATGCATAACTGTGTATGCATACATAAACAATGTTTAACTCATTTGAATGAAATTAACATTTTAACTAATTAAAACGAAATTGTTTTAGCTATATATAAAGGCTATAAAATGGTTGTTGGTTCTTTATTCTGCATTACCATCAAAATTTAAATGAACATTTGTGTATGACTGCTGCGAAGCTCTTATTAATTACTTTTTTTTGAGCGTCTTAATAAGAGTTTGTATATTTTAAATCAAAATGTTGTTTCAAAGGAAGTTTGAAAATTGTCTGCGGATAGAATATTTTCTTAGTATTGTTACAGAGATAAACTCTTAGTAATATGTTGTCAGCAGCGAGTTTTTAAAGTGAATTTTTTTTATCATTAAGTGTTTTAATTAAATTTCCTGCCTGTATCAATATGAAATTACCAATCTGTATCAATAAATTTTTAGGTAGCAGAATTACCAGGCACTGTAGTTAAAAATTAAGGACTAATTATTTTTCTTAAGAACATCAGTTTAAAATGCTATTTTATTTTCTCATATCATGTTTATTGATAAAAGCCATTGTAATTTATACTAGGCGTTGCTTGATGCAGTCAGGCTTGTCTATAACTATTTCGCATAGACATGAAAAATGTTCTTCAAAATGTCAATGGAATTGAACTAATTTAATACTGTAACTAGAAACATACTTACCTTTCCCCGCATTTTACATAAAAGTTTATTAATGAAGTATTCATAATGTTTCTGGAAATTATTTGATTGATGCTTTATGCCTAATTGTAATACTTGTGAGATATCCCTCATCTGAGCATTTCTGAAAAATTCACCATTTTTATCATCATCTTTACATTAACACATGATTTGCTTTGTGTTTCAAAAAGCAGTTGGCGGATATTTTCGTCTGCCATTGATGCTACAACTTGAACTTTTTCATCAACAGCCATCCAAGCATGAAATTATTTACAGTTTGTTATTTGGAAAAGTTGTTTCTAGTTCTTAATTCTTTTACTCCGTCATTTAATATGAGGGTTGTCATGTTTAAAATAAGTCTTTAATGTCTTTCTGAGATGCAGTTTCTAGACATGTTCAGTAAATGCTTCAAGAAGGGTAATTTTCCTTGATAATTCATTTGCCATCTATGTTATAATGGATTTTAAAACTTATTTTGTGGCAGTAAATTTCTTTTATTACTCTAGTAATTTTTTGGTCACATGGATGAATTAAGCTGTGGTACTTACTGACAAATATACAACTTTTATATGTTTATTATATGCTTTATACGCTTATTGACAACTGCACAGTGCACGTTATACAGTGTGCAGTTGTCGATAAGAAGCATATTCGTCAGTTTGTTACTGCATTCCAAAAGCCATTCATTAGAAATTACTGATGTCATCAATGCCTTTGGGTTATATTTATAATTCTCCACTGGTAAAAAGTCTTTATTCCTTTAAAGTATGGGGGATTATTTTCTTTTTTGAATTATAGTTGCTTGTGTATTTTTACCATGCATGTTAACACAGCATAAAATGGTCACAGGAACTGTCACTATTGTACATCCTTTGAAACTTTCAGCTTTAAATGAATATTCGTTTTGAGGCAGTGTGTGATATAGATTAGACTTTCTTCTGCAGCATTTTAAAATATTTTCAGGCCACAGTACTTTGTAGACAATTTCGACTGTTCGTTTGGCAACCATTTTTCTAGGGTAGTTAAATTGACATCTTTATTTTCATCATGAATGTGTTTGTAAACAATGTGTTCTCTGTCCTTCCATCAGCTATTCAGCTGGTATAGTGGTTAGTAATGCTGACTTCCGTACCAAGGGGTTCAGGCTCAAATCCAGTTGAATGCATGAAGGTTTGTAAGTGTGTGGTGTCCGTACAATAAGGGGTACGTGACAAGCAGGAAGTCCTCTTGGGAAATTGATGGTAGGAAAAGAGGGGTTGGAGACTCTTGGATTATCCCCTCAGGTGTTCTACCTCAAAATTCAAAAAGTTGGTACTACCTATCTAGTGTGGCAGGACTAAACCCATGTGACCAATGGTGAATTTCCTGTGCCCTGCCCATTTCTGAACATGTGCAAGTTGAACATGTATAAGTATACATGCTCGTCCATCTGCTAAACCAGCCATCTATTGCTATAAAATCGTCTTTTACAATTTTTACAGCTAATTCCTGAAGCTTTCTGCAGCATTAATGAACCAATAACTGCAACGTCTTTTCCTCAAATATTTGTGAGCGGAATCTTCAATGCTGTCCCAACATTGTGATCTTTCCTGCTGTGCATCTGTTTCGTGTTTTAATTTCAGTTTTACCTTGATTTGCTGACACCAACATCTTCACGATTCTTCAGAATCTTGTATAAGAGGGATTGCAAAATATTTAACTTGAGAAGTAGCCTTATGTTGACTTATTTTTTGGAAGATGTTCATAGCAGTTTCATAAGTTTATTTTATCGTTTGCATTCAGATCATTTAGCCTTTTGCTAGACTCCACGATAAAAATGACTAAACAGAATAAAACAAACATTTTCTAGAACAGAATACGGAACATTTTTCTAAAACAGCATAAGCATTTTCTTGAGCTGAACATCCATAAAACTGTAAAGCACAAAACAAGAGAAGAATTATTTGGACATGAAAAAACAAAATTGTCTAAGAATTCCTCCACATCAAGCTGGTTAGTCTAGTGGATCTTTCTAAAACTTGAAAAGTGTGTTCCTTTGTACATGGTTGCCTTGTACCCAAATCAAGCCACTTGACAACTTAATTCATTACTTTGCGCTATGTCTCTATCATTTGATAATTTCTGTATGCTTTTAATTTCATTTGGCAATTTTATCTGTATTTAGTGTTTTCAGTTTAAAAAATTTATTCAGTAGTATTTTGATAACATTAGTCAACTTGTCAATCATTACAAGCAATGTATTTTCCATGTTCATGCATGCAAATGGACAGGACTTGGCAATTTGATAACATTATCTGAACGATAACATTAACTGCGATCACATTGAGCATTGTCTGCTGTAATTAAATTTGACTGCTAACTTTATGTGAAATATTATTTGATTTATAGTGCATTTATATAAAATATCTATCTTTAGATTGAAAAACAAGCTGGAGAAAAGATCGAAGCTGCTTTAAAGAATGTCGAAGAGGAAAAAGTTAAACTCCAGCAAAAACTGGCCAAACTAGAAGCCGAGTAAGTTTTATGATAATTTTTGCACTACATTATATTAGGTAACTTATAATATTGCTTTATTATTTGATTAAATTTTGATTATTGTAATTTTTGAAAGATTTTGAATCTAAATTTATATAAATAGTGATTTTGATAGCTAAACGTTTGAATGTAAATATGATTTGTAAGAAACTATTGTGAACCAATTGACAAAATATATTCATTAAGCTACATAAATATATTGTATGTATAAAGTATATATTTTTAATATTTAATATTGGTACTACTCTGTTAACCAACTACAGATTATTTAAAATATTTGTGCATTTATATCTACTTATATTAACAAGGGATCAAAAGTCAACAAATTTGCAAGCCTATTAGAAATACAAACAATGCAAAAAACACTTTGCAATATCATAGTATTACACCACAGTAGAAGTCCAGAAATCCACAATGCTTGGGACCAGAGGTTGTGCGGATTTTACAATTTTGCAGATTTCAGGACAGAAAAGCCAAATCATAATATTCAGATATAATGCAAAATAAATAAGGCATATTAGATACATTTCCTTAAATTATTATATATGTATATTTATTATATTATTCATTTATATTAGTGATTACAGGAATATTTTAAAGCATTAAGGACATATACAATAGAGACGTGTAAAAATAAGGGATACTAGTAAAGCATAAAGTATTTAATTTTTTTTTTACTT
>KK112097.1:374813-449269 GCA_000611955.2 Stegodyphus mimosarum
TTGTAAATTCTACTGGGACAATCTCTTGCTAGCTCTGTTGTCCTAAATATTTTAGGTATTTTTCACTATGTTCCAAACCCTCATTAAAAGATATTTTCTCACTCCTATCAAATTCATTATCTGTGTCGGAATCCTTTTCTTGCTGTGGCGACTTCAAAACAGAGCCAATGATTTCATCATCGGTTATCTGATATTCCGGTGTTGGCTCATTTGAACACATCATCCGTACTAAAAACCTCTTCTGGGCTAAGGTTTTTTTTCTGCCACTAACACAGAATCATTATTATTTGGTAATTATGACATCATTATTGGATAAATATTTTTTCTTTGGTATTTCATTCTCCATTCTGCGGTTTTTGGAACTTGTAAATTCAATGTTTATATTTTGAGAGGCAGTGCAGATTTCAGGAGTTGGTGGATTTCAGGTCGGCGGATTTTTGTTATTTGACTGTAGTAAAATTTGTAAAACTGTGCTATAACAGAGATGTAAAATTTGAATCAGATGAGGAACCTAGTTTACCTAACATGAAAGCTAAACTGTTTTTGATTTTCTGTAGCAATAGACAATTTCATTGCTACATATCAATGGACAAATGCTTTTTTCCTCAAGTACTTTAGTTATTCAAAATGAAAGATGTATAGTAGAGAAATTCTTGGAAATCTGTACCTATGTGTTGAAAGCAACTTGATTTGAATACTTCATTGTCAGTCATAAATACAGTTTCATACATACAAAAAGATCGGCTGCTTGCCAAATAGAAACTTCTTGTCCTTAATTTTGTTCTAATTCATAACCATCATAGAAATCACAGAAATATTTTGATGTTGGGTAACAGACCTTGGAAAGATATACCTATTCAGCATCAGAATGTTTTGTAAATTTGTACAAGAATAACACCAGTGATATCCTATACCGATCTCTTTTTGATGAGCATAGGTTCAAATGTAGGGAATTTTGCATTGATTTGTATAGATGGTTCAGAGAGGTCTGACTGTGTCATATCAGCTCTGATCTGTAACAATTGAAGAAATTGGTTACATAGAGAGAAAGAAAATTGTTCTTCAAAGCTATGTTGTTGAAACAATAGCAGATTAGAAGAAGAAACAGACTAATGAGAAATACTGATTTGTTTATTGAAACAAATAAACTTAGAAAGCATGCTAAAGAAAGGCAATCGATGTGAATTAGCTAAAAATTTTTCAAGTAAAAGACATAAATAATTTGTTTGTTATTGCTGCAAAACATTCATATTTTAGTATGTTATCCTAACATTGTCATAAATTATACGTGTAATTTTGTGTTTTTAATAATTTGTTTAATGAATTTTTTAACTAAAAAAAATATTTTAATGGTAACCATGTAAATCTATGATGACTAAGGATATCTAACTACCTAATTAAATTATGTGTAACTAATTGTTCTTCTTAGTTGTCTGTACATATTCCTGTATAAGCAAAGTACATTTATAATTATGTTAAATGTTAGATAATGTATAATAATAATGCGTCCTAATTACAGATCTGTTTTAGAGTGTTGCTACAAAAGTGAAGTTTGGCCTTTGATTTATTCAGTTCTGATTTGCTAATAGATCCATAATTTTTTTGTCATTGTCCTGAATAAGCTGATAAGTCCTTAAAAGTACTTAATTTGAACAGAAGAAAGTACTTAACATGTGCAGAAATGTGTATGAACCTTGTGTTTGCCATTATTAAGGAACTGCATGTGCTTTCCATGTTTTTTCCATTCAGAAGTTGCACAGATACAGAAGAAGTAAACAAAAGTGCTGTTGTGAATATTTTGAAATTTAAGTAGAAATTAGTTATAAATTGTTAGTAAAAATTATCACCTTGAGATTGGAAAATATTACAAAATCCAGAGGACCTGTTATAATTGATCACAGAGCAAAACAGCAAGAGTTGATTTTGATTGTCTTTAGTGAAAAGAAACCAACATTACACCTACATAAATTTGTCCATATTTTGTGAGTGCTGTATATGTGTGAATACAGCACTTAATGTGCAGTGCAATGACAGTGAAATGTGTTCTTCTATCAGCAGCCAAGCCAAACTTCTGTGTTTAGAACATCACAATTATGTTTGCTCAAGCATGGCCAGGGGGAATATTCTCAAATGAATTAGAGTTCATTGTTAAGAGCAATTCAAATGGTGTGGCAAGATTATGGATGATACATTCAAGAAGTTGAGCTGTAATATGGGCTTACATCATGTATAATGTCTAATAACTATATATCTTTGTGTCAAAAATATAATGTACCAAGATACTTCTGAGTCCTGAAGTGGTTGATGAATTTTTCTGTATGTAGATACTAGTGTTTACCAACACGGAACAAATTGCATGATAGACAGAGAATATCATCCACACATTATGTCAATTATTTCTATTACAACAGATGCTTTCAGTAAGTATGCAGTTCCGAGGAGACTGTCATCACAGCATGTGCAGAAACTTAGTTTGCAAACTGCCTTGGAAGAAATGGGAAAATATCCCTCTAGTATTTTTGGACATTCTAATAGAAAGCATCTGTATTCAAAGAGCTTATATTACATAAAGAAAATGGGTACTGTTCTGTTAGCAGGATGGGATTCAGAAATGTATGAATGTATGTGCATATATGTGTGTATGTTTACACATGCATAAATGTGTGCTGATATATATATATATCCATACATGAACTTATACATACATAAATTTCTGGATTCGGTCCTGGTAACAGAAACCAGAACAGTACCAGAAACGATAAGGTCTTTCACCATTCATATATGAGTGTATTTTCCATGATGCTGAATGGGATCTCTGCTTTTTACATTTTCCCTCCCAGTTATCTAAAATCTTTATCATTTCAGTTTAATAGAGATATTCTGTTGTAAATTGAGTTTCATTTCCTGTAACAGATACTTTAAAATTATGCTGTTTCTTAGCTGCTATTAAGCAGTGTAGAAGCTAATCTAATATTTTTAGTTTCGTGTGTAATTAGATTGAAAATGTTTGCAGCTATTTTATTGAGAAATGAGATTTAAAAAAAAATTACAAATGCGATTTTTTTGCCAGAGCTGTTTAGGAAGAGGAAAAATTTTAAGAAATGCAGCAAATCCTTTTGTAGTGACCACTTCTGAAAATCATCAGCATTTCTAAGATAAACATAATATTGGACATTATAAAATAATGACCTGCACAGATTATCTAAATTATCTGGAAACACGGGTGGTCATCCAAGAGAGAGGGCTTTATTGTACATGTATTTTTAAACATGTTTTATATTTTAAATCTGAAGAATCATTTAGTCATGTAAAAAAGAAATGAATGTTTGTTATATCTTTTCAAAATGTAAAGTATCTTGTATAAATGGAGAATATTCAAATATTAAATATTTCCATATTATAGGTCACGTACTGGTGTTACGAAAACTGAAATAGATGCTTTGAAGAAATCAAAAGAAGATTTGCAGAAAGTTCATAATCTTTTAGTGGAACAACATACTCAGCTGGTTTCAACTCATAAAAATGATTTGAAAAATTTTAAAGCTCAAATAAATGATGTTGAAACTCAATTGAATGAAGTTAAAGCAAAAAATGAGACCTTGTTGAAAGATATAGAAGTGCTAAAGGAGTCTAAGGCTGCACTTGAACTGTCTGAACAAGTATTAAAAGAAAAACTGGAAGCTGAACAGGTACTTTTTTAAATACTTTTAACTACTAACTATAACAATTTTTTCTTACACTAAATGTAAGAACTCTAAAATTTATAAATAAATCTGAGTAGGAATATGTTTATTTAAATAAAAAGGAAACTAATATAAAGGAAACTGTGAACCTGAGATGAGAGTAATCTTATTGTAAATGAAAGTGCAGCATGATATAATGCTAAAATTTATGGATTCGAATAAATATATTATTGAATAATGATGTATTTATTCAAAGGTAATTAAAAAGAAAATTGTAGTATTTTTTATATGTAGTTTTAAATGTTCATAAAACTTAAATAATCAATTATAGTTTTTGATGAAAAAGGTGTTTTTCTTTTAAGATTCGCTGTGTTGATTTAGAAAGTCAGACAAAGCAACTTTTGACCAAGATATCAGAATTAAATAAATTACAAACCGAAGTAAAGGAGCTGAAGTTCGAAAATGAAAGGCTTACTGAACAGTTAGTATCCACCAAAGAAAGAGTTGCTGGCGATGGTCAGGAAATTGTTCACCAGAATGGAGAAGTGAATGGAAAGGTATGCATTGTAAAATTTAAGAGTAGAATATATATTATTTTATCTTTTTAATTATATTAACATGATTTTTAAAGCTTTATGGTGTAATTGTATAATTTGTTTTAGCCTCAGGATGAGGATATATTGAAGTCCATAGAAGAAAAAGATAAATTGTAAGCATTTTATTATTTGATAATGAGTTAATCTGAATAAATTTATTCTGAAATCTGAAGTTTTTTTTTTTTTTAACCTCCTAGGCTTAAAGAAAAAGAAGTATTGTTGATTCAATTAAATGAAGATCTGAATAAACAGAAAGCAAAAATTTCTCTTCTTAGTGAAGAAATAGAAAACCAGAAGCAAAAAAATAATGTATGTTTTTTATAATTTTATTTATTAGTCTTATTTGACATTTTTAATTTGCTTCCTTTTTATTTATATTTCTTTCCAAACTAATCTGATTACACTTTTTATCCACGAAATGTATTTTACTCATGATTTGACTAATGTCAAGATTTTCTTCAGCTTAAAAATGTTTGTTTAACTTTACAGTATCCATGAGGCAAATCTTTTTACTTTTGTCTAAAATACAAGTTTGTGTATTACAGTACAGAGTTCAAAACCTGGACATCCAATATACTAACCAAAAATAAATAAATGAAATAAACAACCTTCTACTTAAGAAGTTTATGAATGGCGAGTGTAATACTTAAGGTGTGCTTTAAATGCATTTTGTTTCTCTCTGTGCTGACTGAGATTCCTGCATAGTACTTTCAAAAACTTGCTTAATAGTCACTCCATGGCTAGTAACAATATATAGATTCAGGTTTGTATTGATATTGTCCAGGATCACACTTTCGGCCGATAATGTTTTTGTGGGGAAGGAGGGGGTGGCACTATACATTTTTCCATCAATGCAGTCTGTGCTGGCTGTGTCTGTAGTCTTTGTGGGGCTCTGATGCTCAGTATCTCAAAATTTTGCTATCTGTAATTTATTTTGGTCAATGCTCGTCTAAATTTAAAAACTTCTGCAGTCTCAAAATTCTGCCTGATTTGTACTGGCACTGACCCTGCAAAGGTTTCAAGATAATTTAGACTTTTAGGCAGTTGAGATGAAAAGAATCATCTATATGAAAATTTACATAAATCGTAATCAATGAGTAAAAAAGCATTTTGTTAACTATTTATAACATATTAAAAAAATTTGAATTATCACGAGGGATAATTTTATTTGCATAACCTGCATTTTTATTTTCTCTGATGTTAAGGGAGAAGTGTAGCAAATGTTTGTTACAGTTATTTATTAAAGATGAATATTTGAGTATTAATTTTTTTTATTATTATTAATCGAATTGTATTTTATTTAGGAATTAAGAGAGAAAAATTGGAAAGCCATGGATGCCCTTACGAATGCAGAAAAAATTGCTGAACTGAAAATAAAAGAAATTCAAACTTATTCAGAACAGAATCTTTTGCAAGTACAGAAGGAGTATGAAGAAAAACTACAAAATACTAGTAATAGTGCACAGACTGAAGAACTTTTAAAGAGAATCACAAAAGCTGAAGATGAAGCAGCTAAAAGATTGACTGATTATAATAATGAACTAGAAAAGAATAAGAAATTAGAGTCTGAACTTGATAGGATAAGTGCTCTAAACAAATCTTCAGACTTAAGGATATCTGAAATGGAAAAGTCTATTCAGGTAAATTGTTATTGAGTTAACAATAGTTCATCATTAAAACATGAAGATATATTCTGGTATACCTAAGATATTTGAGTTGGTAAAAGCTCTGAGTAAGCATCATTCTAGGTTTCATTATTATCAGTAGAATGTATTGAGTATATGAATATTTAGTGCTTTTCTCTTAATGGGGGCACCAGTTGCAAATATGTGCCAAATGTTATTTATTTTACCTCGCAGTACCTATGTATTTGACATCAGTACAAATAAGAGGGAGAAAAAGCACAGATTTTTCCTTTAAAATTTTCAATTTCTTTTTTCTAGAAATTCTTAGATGCTGTTTTTTTTGGGGGAGGGGCTAGGGGAAGATTTGTATGAATTATGCAATTTGGCACCTGCCAAATGTTAAATGAATCTAATATATGTATATATCATGTTACAGTTAAATTCTGTCATGACAAAAGTATTGTTTGTATTGAGAGACTGTTCAAAAGCCACAAAAGATCACATCCCAAAAAGAAAATTAAAGCCACCGAGTGCTGATTTTGAAGTTCATGCATTTCTTCTCTGATAGCTATTTGAGTTTTTGAGTTCCCATTTAAGAGCTAGAAGACCTGATAGAGTTCTGTCAACTGCAAGAAATCAATCATTTTATAACTATCAATTGGAATAATTACATTTATTGATAAAGAATTTTATTTTTCTTTAAATTTATGATTTAATAGACTATCTATTCCTTTTCATGAGACAAATATGTATCTTTTAATTTTTTCTTAATAAGCTTTATAAGCTTAATCTTTGAAAGAAAATCAATATTTGCATATGGCATCCTGTCAACTGAAAAAATACTTCAAACTTTCATACTGTTCCTTAGGTTCATGAATATAAAAATTCAGATTCAGTTTAGCAGCTGTAATAGCAAAAAAGGGAGATACTACAGCACAGTCATATTTCTTGCAGTAATATACATAAATAAATTTGGGGTAATAACTGAAGTAGGTCCACCTAATGTGACCAATGCAATCTCAATATCTCGCTGAAGTATGTCACTTGTGTCCGACACAGCATTATATGTATTAAAAACTTGTTCTCTCTCTTATGTATTTATGGTCATTCACATTTGATTTCGCACCTTTGTATTTTTTAAAATTTATTTGGCTGGATCTTGTGCTAAATATTGAAACACAGACTTCAGATTTTTTTCTGATACATTGTTTCTTGTTTCTCTATTTTAAGCCTTGCTTATTATCCCCCCCCAAAAAAAATATTTTCAATAAAATAATTTATTCTGAAAGTATCAAACAGTAACTTGCATAATAATTCGGAAAATTGAAATTTTTGTCAAAATATTTTGGAAGACTGATTTGATGTGAAATTGTCTGCATTTGGAAATTATTATTTTAGCAAAATAGATATCTGAAGTAAACATAGCAAGAAGGTGAAAGTTAATGGTAAATCCTGTTTTAATAATTTTAAAGTATGATAAAAGTATGATAAGTATCAAAATATTAAAAATGCTAGGTGCAAAGCATTCAGCTATTCTTAGTACTTTAAAATGGTGGAAATCGTGTGGAACTGTTCAAACTGCATTGAAATCTGGACTGCATTTTAAGCTAAGACAAAAAAAAAAGGTAGAGCTTTATTCTATGAAAAATCAACAAAAGCCAAAAATTAGTGCTGTAAAACTTGCAGCAAATTTAAAAGAGTGGCTTTAAATAAAAGTTAACCCTGAAACTGTTGAAGAGCCTTTGGGGGCACGTGGACGATTATCAAGCAGATTCTTCAACAACTAGAAAACAATGAAAATATGCCTGATGTTGGCAAAATCCATGGTAAGCAAAGGTTTATCATAGTGAAATATTGTTATAGTTGCAGATGAGTCAAAATTTAATATATCTGGATCTGATAAACCATTTGCTATGAAGCAAAATTCAAATGAAAAATCTGGAAAACCTATTGTCAACCATTAAGCATGAAAGTGAAAAAATAATGATTTGGTATGTTTTGCTTCATTGGTATGGGAAATTTATTTTTTGTAGAAGGAAATATTGATTATTGTATAAATATTTTTAATGAAAACTTGAAAGCTTCTACAAAACTTGGAATGCAAGAATACATTTGAGTTCTGTCAGAATAATGATCCTTAACATGCAGCCCTAAATGTCAATTTGTGGTTATTATACAATTTTTCTAAAGCTATTAAAAATTCTTCCTATCCTTTGGACTTAAATCGTATTGAGCATATATAGAATGAGTTGAAGAAAGATTAGGGAAACATAATATCCCTTCAAAAGCTCTTGAAAGCAATTCTTATGAAGGGATGGAACATTCTTTAAAAAATTAATTAAATTGTTGCCAAAGTGAATGAAAATGGGTAGTTTTAGCTTAAAAATGTCTAAACTGTTGGAAGTCCCATTTTCATGTTTTTATTAAATATAAATTGCTTGCGTCCAAAGTTTGCAAATGCTTATGCAAGTTTAGCTTCAGAATATTTTTACTATAAGTGGTAAAAAAGGGCTATTTTACTAATATTTAGTAATTGATATTTGCAAATAAAACTGAAAAATGCAGGTATCTGAAAACAAATGTGAGCACTGTAAGTATTAGATCAAATGGATTTTCAAAAAGACTCAAGATTCAAAAATTGTACTTATGCTGAAGAACCATTATGACCACCCTGATAATAATATGTAGGACCACCTTTAGTCCTCAAAACTGACAGCTCACCAACTGGTCCTGCCATTCCCGCACATTGCGAAGGGCAGCATGAATTTGGTTTTCCAGATGGGAACACAAATGCTCTATTGGATTAATGTCGGATAAATTTGGAGGGCAAGACATGACTTAAAAATCACTGGAATATTTCTTGAACCACTCCCTAATATTTCGACCCTCATGAGCATTGTGCATTATGCTGTTGGCAAACACCATCTCCTGCTGGAAATACTGTTGTCATGAATGGGTGAACCTGGTCTCCAATGATGTTCATGTAGCACACAGACGTCCGGGATTGTTCTGCGGGGATTATGGGTCCTAATGTGCACTATGAAAAGATTGCCCACAGCATATTACCTCCACCACCAGCTTGTCTCCGCCCAACTGTGCATCTGAGAGCCAGGATTTTGTTTAGAAATCGGCGTATTAGCACATGACCATTGATGTGATGAACCAAAACGTGATTTCAGACCATGCAACTTTCTTCCATTCTTCTAGTGTCCAATTTTGATATTTCTTGGCACATTGCAAACACAGCTAGTAATGACGTGCTATCACTGCAGGGACATGCTTCTGCTTCGGCCCATACTCAGCCATGTATGCTGCACAGTGCGCTCAGAAACACTGTGGGTCACCACTGTTGTAGCTGGTGGTGATTTCGCCTGCTGTAACTGTTCAGTCATGGTAAACAATGCATAGCATTCTCCGCTCTCCTCTGGAATCAATGCACCATCGATGACACACTGCTGCCCAGCGTGACTTGTTGTTTCACCATCTATACACCACTTTTGATATGTGCTCACAACAATTGCATATGAACTGCCCACTAAAAGCGCTGTTTCTGATATTGATGTTCCCAGTCTCTGAGCCATAATGATTTGACCATTATCAAAGTCTGATAAATCAGCTGCTTTTCCCATTATGTCGCAAATCACACTATGTTTGGAAAGACGATGCATTTCCACTTTATGTACTCCAATATCAGCCATGCACGTGCAGCAGTTTTGTTCCTGTGTAAGCCCATTGTTATAGATGAAGGGTGGTCATAATGTAATGGCTCTTCAGTGTATATATTAGTTATCCAGTTTGATGATTTTGTATAGAAGAAAATGAATGATGACTTGTAACTGAAAAAAAAAATTACATGCAAATTTTAATTAGCTATTTATTCCAAAAATTTATAATTAAACCTATATAAAACAATATTTGTCTTTTTTTTAATGGGAATTTTATGGCAATTACTTTGCAAATAGACACAAAGCAGTTGTTTCCTTTAGTGATTTCCACCAGCTGCTGAGTGTTAAAATTGGTACATACTGGTAGATTAATCCAGATTTGAGTTCTGGTAAATGGGCTGATTGCACGGCAGTTTTCATAGTTCACCTCGAGTCTAACATGAATACAAACCAGTTTCCATTCAAAATATACTCCACAGCAATCTAATCACTTTAGTGATTTTTGCAGCAAAATACCCAATTCCTGTTGAAATTTTGCTGCTGTTTTGTCCTTTGTAGATGAATTCCATAAGTGAATATTTGAAAATTGAGTTTAAGGCAGAAAACCATAATTATCAATAAAAAATGTTAAAACTTGGAATACAATAAAAAAAGTCACATTAAAAATCACGATGTTGCTTTTTAAAACTAGAGATTTATGTATGTGGTTATCAGTCTGGTGCTTTTTCTAAAATCTTTGGTGACTTCTACTATAAGGTGGTTACTCTAATATGTAAGTACCTCAAAAACTCAACCTTTGTCTTTTTGGTCATTTGCATCATCCATATCCTACAAAAAATTAAGATACTTAAATCACTCAGTGCTCTGGAAAAAATGAGTTTTATTAACATATGTTGCAAAATTTCAGCATTGGATTTTCAGTTTGATTTTGTAGCATCCTTGAGTTATGCAGAATAGAACTTTACATTCTAAATTTCATGCTTGTAAAGAACCCTTTACACTTGTTTTTGAAAGATTTTTTTTGTTAAATTATAAGAAAAAAATTAATGCAAGATTTAAGCCTTTGGATTATGCTTTTTCTAAATTTTTAATTAATATAGAAGTATTTTTTAAATTGTATTCCTAAATTTGTTTTTCAGTAAACGCATTTTTAAATTTTGATTATATTAAAAATTTTGAATAGTAAGTAAAGGTTTGGTTTTTGATTTTATATGATTTCACTTCTAATTATTTTTATGCCAGGGATTTAGATTAAAAATAAGAATTTTCTAGACTCAAGAAAATTTAGGATTACATCCATCTCTTATCCAACTTACACAGTCCAGTCACATTAATGTGACCACCACGTACTTTCCATGTCAGAGTTAAATAACCAATCACAGAAGGCAGGTGGCAGCACAGTGCAGTTGAGCGTATATAAAGGGTGTGTGAGGGCTTCGGAAAACATTTCAATCGTTGGCGTAATGCAGAAACGAAGCGATTTATCCGACTTCCAAAAGGGCATGATCATTGGCTTTCGGGCCAAGGGTGGAAGCATTTCCGAAACGGCTGAGTTTGTGAACTGTTCGCGTGCCGCCGTGGTAAAAGTGTACCGTGCATGGCAAAATGGGACTGTCCAAAATCAGCGACGTGGCAAATGTGGTGCACCACGGGCCATAGATGACAGAGGCGAACGACGGTTGCGGAGATGCGTTCGGGCAGATAGACGGGCTACCGTTGAGCAACTGACCACCAAAATGAACCAAGGGGCTACCAAAAGTGTCTCCCAAAGTACTATTCAGCGAACATTGCTGCGTCTGGGCCTCCGAAGCAGACGCCTGGTTCGTGCACCTATGCTGACTGCTGTTCATCGACGGCGAAGGCTAGAATTTGCACGCCAGTACAGCAGCTGGACGTCCACTGAGTGGCGACAGGTTGCGTTTTCGGATGAATCGCGTTTTATGCTCCATCGGACAGATGGACGTTGGCGTATAAGGCGTGAAACCTCTGAAAGGAACCACCCTGCAACCATTGCCGGAACGGTCCAAGCTGGAGGCGGGAGCATTATGGTCTGGGGAATGTTTTCCTGGCATTCTCTAGGTTCACTGATCATTGTGGAAGGCACAATGGATCAATACAAGTACGCATCTGTCCTTGCGGACCATGTTCACCCCTACATGCGCATTGTTTTTCCTCAGGATGATGGCATCTTCCAGCAGGACAATGCGAGGTGCCATACAGCTGCCAGTGTACGTGCGTGGTTCGAAGAGCACCAGGATGAGTTTACCGTCCTCCCCTGGCCAGCAAACTCACCTGACTTAAACCCAATCGAGCATCTGTGGGACCATCTCGATCGAGTTGTTCGCGCCATGGATCCTCAACCGCGTAATCTAGCGCAGCTGGCCACGGCATTAGAGTCGGCATGGCTCAACATCCCAGAGAACACCTTCAGGGACCTATGTGACTCTCTTCCTGCACGTCTCGCAGCAGTCCGCTCTGCGAAAGGTGGTTATTCTGGCTTTTGACAGATGGTCACATTAATGTGACTGGACTGTGTATTTATTAAATAGAAATAATTTTTTACTGATACAAAACAGCTAAGTTGTGTTGAAAAAACCTACATGAGTGAATTATCGGCATGATTTGTGGTAACTTGTTTTTTTGCTTATTGAAAAAGAAATTAAATATATTTAAGATTTTGGATGCATTTGACATAATTGGATGTAATTGTAAAATTCCATAGTATTCTTTTAAGAATTTTTACATTTTTTATTGCTTCCAGTACCTAGTTTTCCATAACTAGGTAACCATGCAGCAGTTATTCTGCTGTATGTTATATATTTTAATTAAAATTTAGGTTTAGAAATGATATCTATTCTTTTGAAAAAGTAATTTGAAATCTACTTTATTTACGATAATTTGTGTTATTAGTGTTTTTTTATATTTTAATAAATAATTACATCCTTTAAGAATGTACATTGTAATTAATATAAATTTACTGTCTATCATAAAGAAATGAATGACATTTTACAGGAATTAGAAGTAGAAGTTTCAGAGACACAGTCAAAAACAAAAGCATGTTTGCAGAGGATACATCCAGATATAGTTATAGACAGTTCTCTAGTAAGTGAAGTGACTTTTTATTAATCTTGTATCAATTTTTTGATTTTTATGCCCCCCCCCCCGAAAAATTCATTTTTATTTATGAAATGCAGTGATGCAGATGCAATTTATTTATGAAATGCAGTGATGCAAAAATGTTTAACTTTTAAAAGAAGTTGTGTTATGCTGAACTTTCAAATTTTCAGTTTGTTCAGAAATGTATTGAAGTATAGCTTTAAGAATCTTAACATGAAAATTCTTTTAACAATCATGTCATCAGGTGATGCTTGATTTCAGTAGCTTAAATCTCATCATTATAATGAATGTTCTGTTTGTCCACCAAGTGACAATTATGCTTAAAAAATCTCACTTAATTTATAACATAAAATTCCTTTTTGTGGTATACAGGAGCCATCATCACTGAATATTGCTTGAATTTTTTTATTTATATTATTATTTTGGTAAAACATGTGAGGGCTATTTGCAAGAGATGTCTTCTTGGAGTACTTTCTAGGGGAAACTGGCTTGTATCTAAGTTACATATGCAGGAAATCACCAAAACAGCTATGCAGCCAGCCTATTCACCTGGAATGAAATCCATGTCGAATTGCCAGTGTTCAGTCACTTTTACCTGGAGAACAAACACTGCTTGAAGATGAGTTGCACTATTAGTCAACTTGAAACAGCATTTCTGTAGAGATACGTGTTATAAGATAATAATTTAGCATTGCAAATGATATTGTTTCTGTATCCTTATGATTTCAGGTATTTCTTAAACAAAAACTAGATTGTTGGGTCAAGAAACCAAGATGGTAATTTGTATTGAACGTATTGGCTTACTATTTTATTCTCATCAAAAACTGAGAATGATAGTTATTTAACATAACTAGCAATATATAGTAGTACTGCATCACGTATGTATATCTTGATGTCCTATGCTTTTTGTCTCCTAGGCTAGAAATAGTTCTGTTTTATAACAGGTGACTGAAACATTAATCTGTGGCAGTTTCAAAACCCAATTTGCAGATTTTCCCAGTAAAAAATAATCAAGTTTTAAAAAGTTGAAATGAATCTGCACAAAACATGACATTAGTTTTTATGCTAAGGAGTTCTGTGGACTTTCTTCTATTTCACATATTCTGCAATTATGTTTGCTTATAGATCATAATGAGAATGAAATAGGCTTTATTAGAATAAGAGGCTATATTAGAATGATGCTATATATAAATCTAATGCATATGCTAAGTTGCACTTTCGAGACATGAAAACCGAAGTTGAATTTTGTCAATTGGACCAAGTAGAAGAGGAGATATAGAACTGTCCCCCCTTTTTTTGCAGAGTGTACATATGCAAAATGCAATTTTTTTCTTTTATTAAAAATTAAGAAATCGTAGCGATAAAATATTACAAAACACATTTAAGGAAGTAGCTTCAAATTTATATAAAAAATCAAAAAGTAAATAAAACCAATGTTGAAAAGCAAAATAAAGGAACAAAATAATTAAAGCACACATATAAGATTGATGCAGCCAAGCTCTTTCTTAAAAATGGCCTTTAAGTAGTAGTTAAGTTTGTCTTAGAAGCTTGGCTGTATCAATCTCATTTTCATTAGTTAATTTTTTTTCCCTTCTAATTTATTAGGAGCATTGATCTTATTTATTTTTTGATATTTTACAGCTAATTTAATATTTTGAAATGTATTTTCCAGTACAAAGATTTCTTAATAAGAAATTTAAAAAAGAACTGCATTATATATTTTTTTAATTGTTTGCTGCATTTATGCAAAATTAAGAATTTTAATTTAGGATTTTCATGTGAGGTTAATTTATCTATATTCTTTTTTTATTTATTATATTCTTATTACATCTTTCAATATATATAAAAGTAAATTAAAGTTCAGTAAAAACTAAATTAATTACCAGACATTATATATATATGTTTTGTTGTACATACAAATTACACTTAACATTCACATATGAAAAATCCAAAATATTTGAACTATCATAAGCTTTTGTATCTGTAAAAATTTTCTATATATTGTGTGCAATAGCATAGTTCATAAGTATTTGGAGTCTTCTTTACTTTTGATAAAATGCTTTGCTTCCTTTTCTTATATGTAAATCATTTGAAATACTTTGTCAGTTATAATATATTCATATGTGTTGTTATAATTGTTTTGCATATATTTCATGCAAGGGTCTTAAATGTAAATTTTGTGTAAATTATAAAAATTTTGAAAGCAACTTTTACATAAATGATCAAATATTTTAAAAATTTTTGTAGCCCTATGATACATGGTTAGAGGAATACACAAAACAAGCATCTCTTGCTGTGCAAGTTGCTCCCTCAAATGGTGAGGAAACAGAACTACAGAATAAGGTTCAGCATTATGAAAAAGCTCTTGCAGAGACAGTATGTATAATTCATTTATATTTCTCTTATCCATATATACAGTAAGATGTATAAATTTAATCACTGTTACGAATTGTTGCTGGGTCAGACTACAAATATTATTACTTTGTGCATTAGGTAATTTGCTGATTGTTTGTACAATGTAATCATATGTATTATAATCATAGTATATAGTATTTAAAAAAAGATATGAATATGTATTTTTAATGACTGGTAGCAATATGTAATTTTTCTATTTATGAAATAGATGTAGTCAAATGTGAAATATTGTTTATGAACTTGTTTGGGCAAAAACTTGTGAAAAGTAGTTTAATTCACATGTCGCTCATTGGCCAGCAACTCAAGTGTTCTTTAGAGTCTGTCTTACCACTCTCTTGTACATATCTGTACAAGTCATTTTATTCATTAAATTCCGGCATATCACAAATTGTGGAATATACACTTTTGTTTTCTAAATATATATTTGAATTTAGTGATCATAATTTTTTACGAGTCATTATGTGAAGTAATTGATAGAATAAGTGTCACGCGAATCATTATGTGTAACTATTGTTATACTGATTGAAAAGGCCAGGAAAAAGATGCTGTAATGAAACATGACTGGTGGTAGTAAATGAAATGGAACATGACTGGTAACCAAAATATGCCCACCAAAAGCTTATATGGAATTAAGTGGCAGAATACAGTTGTCAGTAGTTTTCATGTACAAAAATGTACCGAAATGAAAAAAAAAATTATTTTTAATAATGCAGGGAAAATGTACCAGTAATTCAGTTGCATAAATTAGACCACTGAACTGTTCATGATTATTTTATAAAATACATGCCTAGTTTAGGAGATCTTCCTTCTGGAGACAGTGATGTAAGTATGTACTGTGTAAGGAAGCAATAATTAAGGAAAAGAGGAGGTTGTCAGAGACCATAATTGGTATTGTTAGTGCTGAGTGCATAAAGTTATTTTTGTTAGAGATGATGTATTTATAAAAGAATTAAATGCCATCCTAGCAAGCACCAAAAAGAAAAAAAACTTTTCATGGTTGAAAATTCGTTTTTGAATGCAAAGCTGTTTTTAGTATCTACAACGTTCTTGTCACTTCCCACATACAGAGGACAAATGTTAAGTCAGCTTTCTATTCAGCCCCCTTCTTTTTTTTTTTTTTTTTTTTTTTGCAATAGTTTATTTGATTACAGTAGACTTGAGAAACAATTGTTTGTATTTTTTATTTATGTGTTTCTTTATTTTGGCAAGTGAACATTTTTATTTTTTATTAAAAAAATAATACATCTGATGCTGGTAATAAACCTGTGGTTTTAATTTAAGAAATGAATCAAATGTCTATAATTTAATTTGTTTATGTGAGTGCTGAAAGGAAATAAAGGCAATTAGAAGAATGCTTCCAGAGCTTAATCAAATAAAAGAAAATTCTGATTTATTTTTATCAAAATTATATAAGTTATTTTATGCAGCCAAGTCTCTAGGCTGCATACAAATGCTATTAAAGGCAGCTGTGTTAAATTTTCAAACACAGATTTCTAAAAGATATATTTAACAATGTAAAAACATTTGTTTGTAGATATTATTGGTTCTAAATTATCATTTTTAGAACTGTGAAGAGTACTTTTTCGTTAAAGCCGCACCGTTTGGTTCTCTCTCTCTCGGACAACTGCATTTTTCATCTGAATTATTTTTTCATTCTTTCCTGTTTCTATTTTGATCAGTGAATTTTACAGTTTGGAATTTATTAAGAGATGAAAACGTAACTATCCTGTTCATTCAAGGAAGAGATATTCTTTACAAAGAAATATTGTGTTTGAATAACCATCTGTCATTATCATCATCTGTCTGAGTAGCATAGCTTTTTGCATCTAATGAAGACCTGTGTTTAAACCAATTCTGCTAGCTAAATTTTTAAAATTGCATATTTTATTCTTTATTTTCATAAACTTGCATTCATTAAGGTGATATTTACATTATTAAAAAAAAAGTAAGAAAGCAAAATATTTTAAATTATATTCTAATATATATCAACTGGCAGAAAATCTCATGGCCAGATAAAGGTGGTCATGCCACTCGGGTTAAATAAAATTGTGATTGGAAGACAAAGGCCTTTATTCATGCTGGGGGGAAAAAAATGTTTTGAACACAATTGCCATTTTTGAATTACCCATTACTTTTATTACAGGCATAGGATTCATTTATATATAGTGTCAAGAGTTAAAAATTCTATTGGATTTTGCAAACTAAACTTATTTCAATTGAATCAATACAGTGGTTGTTTGGAGAGATATGTGCAGCATTCTTGTTTTCTCATCTTATTGACTTTAATATTAAGTCAATGGATGTAACAAAGTTGTTGAAATTGATGAAAACCTATTCACAAATAGAAAAAAATAAGTCTGTGTGTCTACAATGGGGTTTTGGAGGATTTTGTCATGAATTTAGAGAATGTTTCTTTGTTGCTGTGCACAGTCATTTCATATCAGTTTAAGAAAATAAACCGAAGATGTGCCAGTGTGGGGGTAGGGCTTTAATAGAAAAATACTTGATAAAATAAATTTTATTTTCTTATTTAATTTTTCATGGCTTTTGAAACTGACGTGTTTTCATTGGATGAAAGCAGGGTTCAGTAAATTTCGCCAGTCTTTTCATAATTTTATGGCTGTAGTTTTTTTTTTTCCTTTGGAAAGATAGTGTTTCCTAGGCTATGTTGGTTTAAAGGTTGAAATACAAAATGTCAACAGCTGTGTTTTTAACTGTACACAATATCCGTAATTTGCAAAATTTTGAATCTCATGCCTATAATGTTTTTGTTACATTAGGCATATAATAAGCACTTGTGGATATGAAGTTTTATAACAGAGTTAAATTTTATTACAATTATTACATCAAAACATAACTGGAAAAAAATAGGGTTTGCTATTTCTATAAAATAGGATAATTTATAGAATGATTTTATAGAATAAATAAAATGCAATTCTGTAAAATTGCAACCCTATTTTCTATTTTACTGATATTTTTAAAAACTTTTTTTTTAAAGCATAAAGTTAAGAGATTTGTAACTTTATTATAAAACGTGAATAAGACTATGTTTCAAATCAAGCAAAAACATATAAGATAGCGTGATTTAGTGCCAGTAAGCAAGATGGAATGCTTTAACGTTTTGTAAATCCAATTAATTCTCAATAAGTGCATTTAATTTTTGTAAAAAACTATGTAAATTAATTGCTGTTTATCAATTTTTCAATTGCATTTTGAGACTTTACATATCCAGAATTCACCATTTACTGCACATCAAACTGCAAGTGGTAAATCAGGTAGTTTTTAATGTTGATGAATTTTTAAGTCTTAATTGACTGAATATTAAGATAAAAAAATTGCAGTGAGTAACAGTGCATCCTGTAGCAGCACCAGTATTATTTCTCAGTAGCAGGTTTTCTGATTTTTAATTTTTAATTATAAAGAATTTTTAAGTTTCAAATTTCCATATGCATAGACTACCAATAAATCCAAAAAAATATGCCTGCTGCAATTATTACTGCTTTCACGTATATTGATATAAAAAATTCTCTTTATAGCTTTATTATCTGATAATTAGCTATAAGCATTCTTTTCCTTTTTTATCTGATGACCAGCTGTTAAAAAAAACTTCAAAATTGATTTCCAAAACCTCTTTCTCCAAATGAAATAGAAATACATATTTTACTAGGCACTGCATAGTGAGCTTAATTATTTCTTTTTGCAACTTCTCTAGTAAAGCAAGTATGTGTTATTTTAGCACAATTACTTATACTTCTTAATACCATGCCACTTTGCTGTATAAGTGTGTGCCTTTCACAGCATAGTATAGTTTTTAACATTCACAACTTGTTTGGTTAGATGACCTTTCTTTACATATGAGCATTTTGAAAAATACAAATTTGTAATCTGATGTTGAAGTTATTATAGTTCTAATTTTTTTTTTTATTTTTAAGGAGTCAATTATGCTCAATCTTCAAAAGAGGGCCGCATCAGCGGAGGCAATATGGCAATCAAGGTTAAAAAAGAAAGAAAAGGAGTTGGAGCAGGTAAGACATTTATATTGGTCTTCAAAAACACATTTATTATAGTTGGGTTATGACTAAACTTTTTATAATATTTTTAGGTTTCATCAGAGCGAGATGCCCTTGCTGCTGAAAAAGAAGCTATGCAATCTACATTCCAACAAATTAGCCAGTTAGAAGAAGTAAGTTTTGATATTTTACAAGTGTTCAATTAGCATAAAACATGTGGATATATTTTAAAAGCATGAATTTCTATGAATGGAAATGGTATCCTAGAAAGAAGTATTGCTTGCATCTTTTCATTTTGGAAATATCAACCTTAATATTTCTGAAATATATTTAATCTTTCTTAATAGGCATAAGTTACATGTATACACCATATTTGTCATATTTATATATAATAAAATAGTTCTATATTTTTATATTCTTTATTAATTTTCAGTTACAAGAAAAATTAAAATTACTCCAAAGTACTCTTGAAAGTGCTGAAAATGAAAGGTCGCATTTAGAACAGAAATATGATGAGGTATTCATTTTATTTTTTTACAGATTACTTAACATTATTATTTATTGGTTTTGATGAATCTGGAGTATTTAACTTGTGTATTTTTGAATATGGTAATTCATTTTATTTTAAAGAAACTCCCTGCCTTCGCCTATAATTTTTAATTAAACAAGCTGTGGATTCAAGGATATGTTTTTGCTTTCCAAAGAGAAATTCCTATTCCATTAAATTCAAAAACATTGTGCAATGCATGTTATTAAAATTCCATAATGCAAAGTAAGCAGCATTATTAATTGGAAAATGGAAAATCCACTGTTACTTCTGCATGGAAAGAAGACTCCAAATGAATACTTGAAAAAGGTACATACTTTTTTAATGTTTCTAAAGTTAAATCATTGGTAACGAGAAAATCGACCAATACCAAAATAAATTGCAGTCTTTAAATGTATTCGTAGCTACAATAAATAAAATAATAAACTAATATTTTTAACTTTAAAAAGTTAAAAAACATAATATTCACCAGAGACATGTGGTTTAGTGCAGTGCAATTTGTAAAACCCTGTATGAGGACTGTTTAGCAGGAGATGTATGTAAAGGCATTGCGACCCTTGATGAAACATGGGTTTACCTAAATGACTGCAATAAAAAAATAGGTCAATTATTGAAAACAGTGAAAAAATTTACAAACCTGGTTTCATCAATGCAAAGAAAGTTTCAGTGAGGGGCTTATGATTCTCACAGGATTCTCTTACAGTGAAAAACATTTTTAATATCAACTCAACATACTATCAAGAGAAGGTTTTACATGCAATATTTATTCTTTTTCTTTCATCACTATGACTTTCAAAGAGTGAAATTTCATCCGAACAGAGCAACAAATCATACTTCAAAAAGTACCACTACATTCCTTGAAAAAAATAGGACTGATTCTATTATTCCATATAGACCTTTTCACTGTATTCCTCCGATGTTTTACCAATGGACTATTATGCTTTTAGGCTCTTGAAAAGAGCTCTTTCTAAGTGCAAACCCATCATGTTTATGGACTGTGAAAAGTAGTGGAAGAGAAATGAAAATCTATTCCTCAAACATTTTTGTGAAAAGTCCTTCTATTGTTGTTGCTAATGCTCATTTGTCCACGAAACACCTTGTGGCAAGGAGTGCAAGTTTATGCTTGTCATTGGCAACAGCTGTGAGCATGTTACAGGTAATAGTGCAATTTAGCTCAGTTCTGTCCCCAATTTTGACGGAGAGCATCTCAAGGTTTTTCTCTTCTCCTACCATCAACCTCTCGGGAGCCTTGACTCACTGCATATTTAGGGTGCCCCCATGCCGCATGGACACTATGCATTTACAAACATCAATGCCTTCTCTGGGATTCGAACCCAGGCCCTTCGGCACAGCTGTTAGTAACCCTAACCACTATACCAGTTCGGCGACATTCTAAAAATATGTAAACACCCTCTTTATTTTAGGCTAAAATAGCATGCCAAATAATGATTATCTGCTTATTGTAGAAGTTACACAACAAGAATCAGTGTAATGTTTGTAAATTTTGTGATTTAGTTTCTATGGTTTAAATACAGAAACATCATCTTCACCTGCATAGGTGCAAAATGAAAACGATATCAAAAAATAAACTTATTTGGAGCTCGTATAATTTAAAAATAGCATGCCGAATAAGGATTATTGGAGAAGTTAAACAAGGTAGCTGAACATGTCTGTATTTAAACCACCGAAACTAATCCTGCAAAATTTACAAGCGTTATGTTTATTCTTGTTCTTTAACGTCTCCAATAACCCTCTGTATTTCTTTTAACTATGTATACCACTTAACCTGTATGTGGAAATTATTACTACAGCAATCTGCCGAACAAATGATTGTGAAACATTTTTTAATATGTCAGTGTGTATGTAAATATGAGTACAATATCAAATTTGAATGCATATATTTTTTACAATGCATTTGTGCGCAAGGTATAATTACTGATTTTTGCATCCATCACAGCACTGTTTTTTAATATCACCTGCATATATTTAGATACTAAAAAATTTAAAACTTGTTTGTGTGACCCAGTTCAGAAGCCTTTGAAATGGGCTATTTTGTCGAGGTACAGGAAGACTATGAATGTAAATTTACTATATTATTTTTTGCTCGTTTATTTCATAGTAAATATTTCTGTGTGTATATTTTTAGGTACAAAAAAATTATATAAATCTCAGAGATCAGTTGGAAAATAAAGAAAAACAGATTTTAGAGCTTCAGAAAGAAAGTAGCCGCAATGACAGTTTAAAGAAGGTATGTATGCCCACCTATTGTAATAAATGATTTTTTACAGAAGGAGGGTAACAAATTCTTTTTAATATTAATATATTTTACTACTCTTCCACTTTTGAAGTAGATTCTGTAATTATAAAAATCTTTGTATTTAAAACTGTGTTATTTATTTCCTTAAGATCTGTGGAAAACCGTCTTGATAAATGTTTTTTCACAACTTTAAGTGTTACTAAATGTTTGTTAGTTTAATCTTGTATTCTTAATTTTATAAGAAAGTGGGGAATAATTTACTATTTGGGAGCAGTATTTAGGTATCTTAAAAATTGATCCTCCCTCCCATTTTTATAGTAGATGTTAATTTTTCTTCAGGCAAGAAAATATCTTCATTGAATAAGGTCAGTTAGTAATTTACAATTTTAGATCACATTAAAAATCTTGCTTATCTTCAGTATAGTGTTTTATATTGTTGGGTTTATTTTTTTAAATTTATCATTACTGTAAATATTTTATTTTTTTAAATTGAAAAATATTTATTAAATATTTTCATGAACATAATCCACTTTATATGCTGTGCATATCAAGGGTTAGCGTATCAATATTTCCAAAGAATTTTGATTCATGATAATTTTAAGTCAAATAAAATATTTTATTGACCCTTTCGCTTGGTGGGGGGATATAGTATTTCATAAAATTTAATATGGTTATAGTAAATTTAAAGAGATTACTAAAGATGAATATTATTTATGCTGATTAAAAACTATTTTTGGTTAGTGAAATGTCTGTATTCTGTTATTGGAAAATGGCAATTTTTTTGCAAGTAATGATTTTGTTTAGATTATTAGATTATATAAATATTTTGGAAGGTTGTACTGCAGTCTTTGATTTCATTAGATTTTATTATTATTCTTTAACAATAAAATCTGGTGCTGAGATTTTCTTTGTCTAAATATTTTATACTGTTCTTACAGGAAATAGAAGATTTGAAGACCAAATTAGAGAAAGAAAAGAAAATAAGCAAAGACTTTTCTTCTCAAATGGTTAGATTGAATTCTTTAGTCAAAATAGGTCAAGATGCTCTTATAGCTGAGCAAGAAATGGTCAAAAAGTTGAAAAGCCAGTTGGAAGCTGCTCAGGTACAGTTTTCATACTTTGATATTTCAGATTTAAAATAATTTTTCTGTTTTATTAGACTTGAATTGCTTTGTAAGTAATTGTAAAAAGTACGCATTTAATGAAGGGTTAATTATAAAATTATTTGAAAGGCTTGCATTTGGTTTAAACGCCAAATGATTCTTGACCAAGATACTTAATATTTAACATTAAAAATGTATTTTATGAATTAAAATTATGCTGAAAATGTTCATAATTATCAATTAAATATATTGTGAACTAAAACCTGTATAAGTAATTTGCATATAAATTCTTTAGTCTTTGTAAGTACCGGGTGGCCATAATTAAACTGACAGTGTTCTGTAGTGCGATTTATTTGCGAGAATGATGCCACATTTTGTAGGAAGATTAAACAAGACAGGGGACAAAGCATTCTGCGAAAAAACAAATTAGTTCCAAAAGTCACCGCTAGGGGAATATTTGGCGCTGTGTAATAGAAAATAGTGTTAACAAATGCAAATTAATATGGAATAAAATTACCTTTTATTATGCACATTTTCTAAATTTAGTTCAAGTGCAATATGGCAACACTTTTAAAAAAAGCGTAAAATCTACATAAACACCGATAAAGTCTCGTGATGTGCAATATCACGTATGCTGAGCAGAAGAAAAAGTTCTTTATTCAAATTTCACGTTACATCCATTGGCACAGCCAGCGACGCGGCAGCCGCTCTTCGTGCTTTTAGAACGCACAAAAAAATGCGTAAAGGTAACGGTCCTGTGTCAGTTAATGGGCTAAAAGCAATGGTTGCGGCGTTGAAGAAAACAGGTTCTCTGAAGGTTCAGTCAGGCAGAGGATGAAAACCTGTACCACAGGATACCATCGAAGCAGTTGCCACGGCAATTGTTGACAGAGAACCAGACAATATTGCTGCCACCTCTAGCGCTCGTGGAGCAGCTCGGAATATGAATATGCCTTACAGTATGGTATGGAAAATCTTACAAAAGATTATCAACTTCTATTCGTACAAGATCAGCTGTGTGCAGGAGTTACTGTACCCCGACCATGATAAGCGATTGACTTTTGCTCTCACCTTTCTTGCGAGAATGGAGGTGGATGCTGCTTGGCCGTGGAAAATCTTATGCGGAGATGAGGCCCACTTTTACCTGAATAGAACTGCCGAATTTGGGATGACAAATCACCACATGCAGTCACAGCAATTCCCTTACATTCTCCAAAAGGTAACTGTTTGGTGTGGGTTCACAGCAGAATTTATTGTAGGTCCATTCTTCTATGAGAACATTACCCCGACAGGACCGGAAACCTGTTCTGTTACCGGAGACAAATATCGCCACATGTTGAACAGCTTTGTCTTTCTGGCACTTCAGCAAAGACATTACCAGGGGGAAATCATTTTCATGCAAGGTGGAGCCCCTCCACACATTGCTGTACGGGTACAACAGGTGCTATGACAAAAATTCACAACAGAAAGAGTCATTAGCTGCTACTTTCCAACTGCATGGCCACCTCAGTCGCCTGACTTACCATATGCGACTTCTGGCTGTGGGGTTCCCTTAAGTCCAAGGTCTATCAAGGAGTGGTCCAGGACCTGGCTACGTTGAAGGATAACATATCACGGACTGTACGTGAGATTCCTGCAGACATGTTACTTTCTGCTGTTGTGCATACTGTGCACAACAACGGCAGCCACATTGAACCTCATTTGAATGCAAAACAAAAGATAATTTCCGTATTGATTTGCATTTGTTAACACTCTATTTTCTATTACACAGCGCCAAATATTCCCCTAGTGGTGACTTTTGGAACTAATTTGTTTTTTCACAGAATCCTTCGTCCTACGTCTTGTTTAATCTTCCTACAAAATGTGGCATCATTCTCGCAAATAGATCGCGCTACAGAACACTGTGAGCACTGTCAGTTTAATTATGGCCATCCGGTATTTAGTACTGTGGTGATAAAGGGGAATAATAAAAGCAAAAAATGTGATAACATTTATGTAATTCAGGTAAGAATTATGATCTGTATGTAGCTGAAATTTACGATTTTGTACTTTCTCAAATCCTGAATTTCCAGATCTGAGAAACCATATATACAAGTAAAGTTAAATTTGAGTAAAATGGCAAATTTGGGCTCTGCCTAAAGGGAGGAATGCCTTTGTGAAGGACTTCGTAAGGAAAACTGTCTTGTATTTACGTTATTCATTGGGAAAATTAAGCCTAGGACTGAACTTAGGTCAAACTCCCAATATTCAGTGGTCTTAACCACTCAGCCAGTGGTTGGGGTCTTTATGTATTGTATTGGAAATTGTGTTTACAGTATCATTGTTTGGATTTGTAATATTCAAGATACTAAACTTGTGTGTGATCAATTTTTATTTGATGTAGAAGCTGCAAAAATTATCAGGAATTCTTAAAGGCCAATAGTAAAAGAGTTTAAATGCATTCTGAAAGAGGCATGTATAGAATATGCCGATTTCTGCAAAAAAAAAAAAAAAAGGCCCTAAAGAGTTCTCCCCCCCTTTTTTTCCCAGATTTAATGGCATGAATGCTGTTCTGCATGGTGAAACAACTATGTTCATTTCATTGATAAAATTCAAATTTTCTAGATGTAATTTCAGAAGATGAAAAATTTTTGTTAAACTAAGAAATGAGAAATTACCAAATAGAAAATCTTAGATCTTACACTGAAAGTGAAAAAAGGGATATTATAAACTTTTTGGCTGAAATATTCTGGGTAAAAGAAAATGGGGAAACAAAAATAACCAGCATTATTAAACTAATTAAATCTGTTTAGCCTGCTTCGAACCACTGTTGAACAGTGGGCTCATTATTGAATATATGACTGAACCAATGTTGAACATTGGGACCCACTGTTGAATATATATTTATTTACATGGGCAATTATGACAATTGTAGAGCCTCCCTAAATAATGATAGCATAGATGCTGTGAAGACTGTAAAACATTATTTATTCTTCTAAACAATAATACATGTAAAGTTATCAGAAAATCTCTCTTGGGATTCTCTTGATAAAGATTTGGGACAATTTATTGGAACAGCTGGACAGCTTATAAAAATTTTTAAATTTCCGTGAATCATTCTCTTCCTGATAAGATTCTCATTTCTAATGGCTGTTAATACCTGCATGCATACTTCAGATTCTAGTTTAATATCTGAAGGGTTTGTGAAGACCCATTATCTATATCATTTTGCTGATTATAGTGAATTTGTGGTTACCAAAGAAAAATAGAAACAAAACAATTCATGAAACTTAATTCCTTTGGGAAGCAAGCTACTTAGCCATTACTTAAAAGGTTGAGAAAGAAAAATTATAAATAACTTAATGGAATGATGCAGTGAAGCTTTAATTAATGCTTAATTAAAAGAAATTATACTTTTTATTTTGCTAAATAAATTATTTGAAAATGTAGGTATGTATATTACATTAATATTCTGAATTACTTGAAATGTCATATTTTTACTCCAGGACACTTTTCAGGATTTTTTAAATGGGGTCACAATTTTCCCAGGATATTCCATGTTATCAGATTTTTCAATAAAACAAAAAGGAAATGAGTTTCAAACCAATATTCTGAAGTAACATTGCAGTGGTAACCTATCTAAAATGATGTAAGAAAATTATTGGGTAGGGGGGAAAATGCTTAATCCATATTTAGTTTCTATTTTGATTGTTAAACATTAAGTTACATTTACGCATTAAAAAATATTTAAATTAAGTAAATTACCAAAGAGAAAAAATTCAGCCGAGGGCTTAAACTTGGATCTTTTTATTCTATTTCTTTGCTCTTTTTAGTCCTGTGTGTTATTTATGACAGCTCAGTTTTCTATATTTCTCTGAAAAATAAGACCTTTGTCATGTACAATAAATGATTAATTGTGCAGCTGCTAACAATAAAAGATTTCTTCACGTAAAGATTTTGCAAGAAGGAATGAGGAATATTTTAACTCCTGTACTTCATATTTTTTAATTAACTAATAATTTTTTCCTGGAAAATTAACAAGGGAATTTTAAGTACAAAAACTGAAAGTGAGTAGAAAAATAATACCAGGTTTAGCAGTTAATAGAATTTTATAAACTTACATAGTTAGTTAATAAATCAGTTATTAATTAATCTCTTTTATAAAGTTTTATTGAAAATGTGTCACAAAAAATATTGTCTATAAAAGATTAGAAAAAGGAAGACGAGTAACTGCATATGGTCTGCCTCTTGTAAAAATAAATTATCAAATTATAAAATTCTGTTAATTGATATAAGTAGCGTTCATTTTCTACTCATTTTCAGTTTTTGAATGCTTAAGTTTCTTTAATTCTTCAGCAAATATTTATTAGTTAATTCAAAAATGTAAAAGTAAATACATGTTCCTCCTTCCTTCTTGCGCTAACAAGTTATTATGCGAATGTGCATTTACAATTTTTAAAGCCTGAAAAACACGTCTGTGATGTTATTGTCATGTAAAGGTTTGGTAGGTGATTATTTTTTACTATGATATTTTCGACGACTGTTTTATACTGTGATGATTTAGAACTGCAGTGTTTTTTTCTGCACTGTTTTTCCAATTGTATATTTTTAATGCTTTTTTTTAGAATTATATTCCAAGTTACAAAGTAATTTAAGTTGGATAGAAGAAAAGCATGAGAATATAATCATTTTTACTACTGCATATGTAAATTCCCTGAAAGTTTGGAAATCTTTAATAGAGAGAAAATTAAGCAAATTTAGAAAGAAGGAAGAATATGATTGAAACTGACACATGTATGGTGCCATGTAGAATGTTATTTCAATTCATTTGGATAAATATATAATATATACTTTGGTTTATATACAGTGTGTCAGAATTGACATTAAAACTAGTTGTTTTGCCTCATTCCTTGAATTTTAAGTTTAAAGTTTTAAATCTTTTATTTTTAAAGTTAACTCTAATATATAAGTGTTTGAGAATATTATGCTATATTTGATAGAAATTTAATATTTCCTTGCCTGAGTTATTGATTTTATTCTTTTATAGGTTTCAACAGCAAATGGAACGTCACCGACTTCTATACAGAGTCCAGTTGTGAATAGTGAGGTATATATTTAGTAGTATTTAATCCTATTAAGCCTTTATTTTGATTAGAATGTGGGCTTATGATTTATTGATGTAGTTAGAAAATACTAAGTATTAATTAGTTTAATAATTGGAGTTGCCATTCTTGAGGCTTATGTTTTGGACAGTTTTAGATTGTATTAAACCTATATTGAGCTTTATTTTCTAGTTACAAAGAATTAACATTGTTGCCATAATTCGAGATATTTTGAATAGATGAATCGCAACAGCAGCGTATCATACAATGCAGTTGCATGAATAGCAAAATATCAGGATAAGATGAATATAAGATATTTAATTATCTAGAATCCTTACTAATACATAATTTTATAAATGTTACTAAATGAGTTTTAATGATTTATTAGCTCTTTCAAATAAATATTAATGAATTGAGAAGTAAAAGCAAATGAATTGAAAAAAAAAGTTATTAAAGAAATGAACTCTTTAGATGAAAATATTTTCAGCAACTCTATTTTATTCATTCCTAATCATTTATAACACAATATTTAAGATAAAGCTTAAGTAATATTTTCATCCAAACGGGAAAGAAGCAAAGTTTTCCCTTTGTTGTTTTGATGAATTTTTATCTTTGCTTGTGAATGATCATTTATTTCATTGGCACAAACTTGTTTATATATGGGAAAAGTAAAATAAGAGTGTGTTTCTCTATAGAATAAAGAATATATTTCTTTTTTTGACAGGTGGTGGTAAATTTTTCTTGAATTTGTCATTCATATTATGTGTACAAATGGTTAATTTCTGTAGAAGAAATATTTAGAATCTTTTTATGAATTGAGTTATCTCTGGCAGCATGTGAAAAAAATTCATCTTAGATGTTTACTAAATATTTTTAATGTCTTTTTTAAATTTGAGAATTCATAACAAAACCCACAATTAATCTAAAAGTGGCGATTCTAGAGCTAAAATTCTAACATTGCTTTTTTAACTCTCAATTACCTATATTCTTCCAGTCACAACCACAGAGCAAGAGTTCTGCAAAATCAAAAAAGAAAATGGTAAGAATAATCCACTAACTTGAAAAATCCGTTAACCTTGCATGATTTTTTATCCTGCATGTCTTAGTAATGTCTTTCTGAATGTGAGAAACTAGGTTTATTTTAATGATTTCGTTTGGAGTTTTCTTTTTCTTTATAACTGTTTTTCTGATTCTCTGCTTCCTAGGGAAGGCACAAAATGACAGGTATGTTCATTTTTGCCTTAAATTTTGCATGTTCACTACCCTTTTTAGTGGTGATGATTTTCACATGTCCTTCTTTTGGTTTGAATGTAGGAATGGTGCAGCAGTTAGTGTGTTGAGTTTCTGTATAGAATAATTGAGCTCTTTTAACCATGTGAGTGAACATAATTTGGATGTTGTGTACAAATTTATGGTGAATTTGCAATTTATTATGCATATATAAATGTATTTAATAATCACACAATGGGAGAAAGTAATAAGTAAGCCAAAATGCTTACAGTTTCTGTACTGCTAATTATTCATTTTGTCAGATATTATTTAATAAATTTTATGAAATTTGTAATAGTGCTTCCATTGTTAAGAGGCAAAAATTGAAATAAAAACTTACTAAGCTGATTACCAATTTCGAGTTCTGAAATATTTATCATAGTTTTTGTATTTGCAGTTCTGCATTGTGAAACCTTTTAATAAGTTAATTTTATTTCGAGTGTTCATAATTAAATTGATATGTAACAGTAATAAATAAAGTTATTTCTAATAGCTATTATATTTTATAAAATGTCATGGTTTCTCTGATATTTATTAAAGCACTAAGTCCAATAATAAGAAATAGTGCAATCTTAGAAGGATTAATAAAAAGTAAAATTATCCCTCATTCTTTTTTAAGATGTAAGAACAGGTTTGCATGCTATTCATCCATCGGCGATTGAGAACATAAAAATGCTGAGCTAGCACTTTTAGCTTGTTTATCTAGTATTTAATTTCCTGTGAATAAGCTGGCTGAATTAGGTTTCCATGTTTTTCTGCATCAGGTACAGTGTAGATCATACATTTGTGTTGAAAACTTCTGCTTGAAAGCTTCATTCATCAAATAGATATTCCCTTTTCTTTTCCACAATCATTTAACTGATCTGTTGCTATATGCAGCAGTTTTTAAGATTTCAGAATAGCCATTTACATTCTTAAGGCATTTATTAATCCATGTACTTTCTCAGGAGGTAGTCTTATGCAAAGCAGGACTGAAATCTGGATATCTGTCTGATCATTGCATCCTTATTTTTAAGGTATTTGTTGACTAATCCGCCTTTGCATCAGTGAATGGTATCTGTAAAATTGAATTGTGGCCTCAAACTCTTCTGTAAAGCCATAGCTTATACTCCCATCATCTTATTATTATTATTATTATTATTAAAAAGCAAAGAACCTTAAAATTTTGTGGAACAGCATTCATTCTTCCCTTCATTATGATGTCATTGCATAACACCAATGTAGTGGGGCCCACCAGCGGTTGAGCAGTAAAGTCGCTGAATACTGGTAGTTTGGTTCAAGGTACAAATCCTGTGAATGGACTAGCCACATGGATGTTTTTGTGATTTCGCTATGTGTAACATGTATACAAGCCAGTTTCTCTTAGAAAGTCCTCCATGAAGGTATCTTTTCCTTTAGACAGCCTTCAAGTGTTTTGCTGTAATCAAAATAAATGAAAACTAACATCCTGATCTGAGATGTTAAGAGTGGTGGATTAGGTCTCTGGCTTTTCTGGATACAAATATATTTAGTGTTGCAGTTTAAAATAGTCTTACTAGTTGTTGAAAAACATGCATATTTAATCTAAATTTTCAAGGGGAAAAAAGGAGTATATTTTGTACGTATTCTGAAGGTACTTCTGGAAGAAGCATGGACATGTTGTAGAAACTTGGTTTTTTTGTATAAATTTCAATTTGTCTTGGTTAATTGATTACATGTATGCATGAGAAAAGGATTAAAAGGAAGATTATCTTGATATTAACAGATGGAGCTTATGCAGTTGCAAGGCTAAATAGTGGCCAATTAAATAAGACAGTTAAACCCTGCTTGTCCCTTCCCCCTCATGATTTTCTATATGTATAATATAAATGTAAGTCATGTCCTCCACAAAAACATCTTAATGTTAGGCAAATAGTACTGAGATGCTTTGCAATATTTATTTAGCAAATAACACTGTAGCCTAGCAGCTATAAGATGTTTGACACCTTGGATTGTTCAATTTCAGAAGTAAAATGATATGTCTTTCTCTTTAATGATACTCATATGTATCCATTTTAATAGTTTTGATTTGGGTAGTTTTAATAGTATTTCATTACATGGTTTAGTTGCATCTTAGAATGCCTCCATAAAAAATTGCTTCCTCGGTTTAGAAATCAGAATGAGAATAGATTACTGTTTACTTGTAGGAAGAGAAGATTGCTGAGAGAAAATTAAACTGTTTTCATTAATTCTTTGATAAAAATTAATTTTATTTACAAATCATGGTATAAAATCCATTATTTTTAGAAGATTTTTTTTTTTTTTCCTGCAGATCGTCAAGACTCAAAATTGTTAGCAAGCAAATTTCACAAAAAAATTCTTTCTTTATTTCATTTATATATTTTTGTAATATATACACTTGTTTAAAAGGCTTTTAATAACACACAACACACACAGTTTGCCTGGCAATCATTCTTCCATGTGGTCATGGACACGACAACAACAACATACAGTTTGCATTTCTGAATATGTTATCAAATATGAGATACAGAATAATGCTTTTAGCAGTCAGACTGATTTCTGATGTGTGTGTGGGGGGGGAAGGCCTGCTTTAGAAAATTTGAAACATTAAAAGCTGGTTATCTAAAAATATGGCTTACATAAAAAGTTTACTTAAAATATGATTTATGTAAGCCAAAATTACTCTCCAAATTAATAAAACTGTAATTCTGAAAAATACTTGCTTTTTGTTTTTGAAAAATGTTATTCTATGTAGATTCATTTTTTTAAATTTTACCACTGGAACACAATGAAAGAAATTAATGGTCAAGTTTCCATGAAAGTAGTTATCAAATTAAGCTGTGATGATGTTTTCAGTATTTGCAAGAAGTGCAGTTTTTAACTGATAAAATGCAAACTTCTCTGATTTCAATTTTCTCTGTTTTTAGGATGCTTCGGCTAAAAAGTAGGCATATTGAAAGAAGGTTACGAATGCAAAGCTTTTCCAGAAGTGCATTTTTGATGACTCCAAATGCTTGTTAATATTATAGAACTTTAATATGATTGTTTTATAATGTTCCAGTTTAAAACACTTTTGCTAAACTTTAAATGTTATGTAAGTGTGAAGATTTAATATTCTTATATCTTGCAATAGTGCCTGTCCTATTTTTTTACCTCGTGAAACATCTTTTTGCAGTACTGTTATTTTTAAACTGTGTGATGATGGGGTCATATATTTCCAGTTTATAGTTTTCCCATCAATATAAAGTATTACTGCATCAAGCATCTGGCAACAATATAAAAAGACAGCAATTAAAATCACTGTTTTGTGGAATTTGTATATTTTCCCCTTTGATCGAAAATAGTAATGTATATTTTGTTAAAATCAGTATACAGTTTTTTATTTTTATGAATTTCTAATTGCAAATTAAAGCTGTAATATATCATTTTTTAATAAAAACAAAATTTTTGTTTTAAAATTAAATTATGAAGTACTGTGTTTTTAGTTCATATAGTTGCTAAAAGAGTATTTAATTTTATAGAAATATTTTATATTAAATTACTTTAGAAGAATAGAATCCTTCAGAAGTATATATAAAAATGTACTGATATTTTTGGATATCTCTTATTTATCTATTAACAGATGATTTTTCTAAAAGTTCATCAGGTAATATAATTAATTTATAATAAGTGAACAGAAAAATTTACTTATTTTCCTTTGTGAAATTTCTTTACAGTAAACACATTTTACTTAACATTCCTATTGCATTTTAAGTGCCATGATGTCACTCGTCACTATTATCAGGTCCAAAATTCTTATAAGAAATTGAGGAAAACTAATTAGAGCTTTGACTTGGCCAAAAATAAAAACATGGCCATTAATTTATGATCAAAAAGTTGCATTTTAAAATGTTTTATGTGAATATTCTGTGTTGTTAAATATTATAAATTTCTCATAAGTCAAGGAAGATGAATAATATATAGTTATTAAAAGTTTGTATGTGAATAAAATTGTAACAAAATATGCTAGTCTTGTTAAAAACATCCATTTATTTTTAAAGTTAATACAATATTTTATTTTAAATTGTGATGTAATATTAATTTAATAACATTAGTTGAGATAATTTTCCTTTTCAGACTAGTTTAGAAATTTTTTAATCGTATGTAATCATATGTTAACCTTTGGTATTAAAAAACGTATTGTGATGAATTTTTAATTTGTGTAAATTTATTTGACAGTGTTGTGAAAAAATATTTTTTATTGGCAATTATATGATGGTAAAGCAAGCGGGACCAATGTTTTGTTGTGCATGTTTTAAGATAGTCTATTTTGTTTTGTACAATGATCATGTACTTAAAAAACCACATTTTGTAAGTACTTTATATCATCAGTATGAACTGCATTCAGTTGCATGTCTGAAAACTCAATGGTTGCCACGCTGGCAGTGTAACCTTTTTCTTGAAACATGCTTGCTTTGTTGTTATGGAATAAAGTTTATTATTCGTATTGCTGTTTTTTAATATCTATTTAAATACGCACAGCTCAATATTTTTGAAAAATTGATCAGACTGTCTAGGGAAAATGCATTTTTTATGACAGTATAAAGTTGTTGTAGCTGTTGATCTTACTTAGTAATGTTTGTATAACATTACTAAGATCTTCAGAAGTGTAATGCTGGTATATTGTCCATGAATCAAATGGTGACCAGACGAAAGGGCACATGACAAAATCCCACAAAGATGACCCCACTGTGATAATTGCCCACGCGACAAATACCCACACTGATGAAAGCGCACGTTGATAAAAGCCCACATTGATATAAGCCCACGCTGATAAAATCCCACACTGATATATATCTTATGTTGAAATTAATATTTTCCCCCAATTTTTTGTTATACAAAGCAGATTCATTAAAAAATAAAAAATTAAATTAATAACAAATAAAAAAAAATCAAGCTTTCAGGTTTTACATTGCACCCAAAGAGGCGTTTTTTAAACGTTTTGTGTGTTACCTTAATTAAATATGATGTTCTTCGTCCTTAAACCATAAAATTCAACAGTAATATCGCAAACTATTTTTAAAATGACCATATCTTTAGAATTTCCGATACAGTCTCGTGGCCTGGAGGTAAAATTATTTTTTCATACAATGTTTCATACATTGCTCGCTTTGAAATCGTTGAGTTTCTTAATCAAAAATTCGTTAAAGTTTTACAAAATATGAAATAGATAAATCAAATTCCAATTTGGGCTTTCAGATGCCCATATTCGGGTGGAAACGTACATTATTCAAAATTTGATGGCTCTAAGTACCTTTTTTATCATAATGCGAGAAACATATATACAGTTATGCAGATTCTTTATTATTAATAATTTAATAATAAATTTAAGCAGCGGAACACATTTTATTTTGGGCTTTGGCTGAAATAAAACACTATGTACATAGAACAGAATCAATAAAAATAATGCAATTAAAATATATACATGTATTTGTAACTTTGTTATTATATTTTCGAGACAAAGGGAAGTAAGTATCCCTCGTGTAAGTCCGACAACAGGAGGTGAAAGAGAGAATGATGGCCACACTGCTTCTTTTAATTCTACAAAATTATAAGGACTATAAAATGTGTCTAAATTTTCATCATACACGGAGAATAATTTAACAGTTCAGAAAATTTTGTTTATAATGTGTTTAATATGTAGAATTAAAGCCGAATTTTTATTTCAGCAAAAAAGATCAAATTACCATAGTCTATTATGAACATTTGTGTGTGCTATCACAAATGCTGTTTTAATAGTGAATTAAAAACATGCTTTCAAATTATTTAGTTAAATTTTGACAACTTCGATTTTACGTAAATTAATTTCATTTTTAATCGTAATTATTATTCGTAAACTTTTTCAGGAAGTCGTAGCTATTTGGGATTTCTGGAAAATGTGTGCTCTTTTTAAGTGCGCATTCATCGTGTGGGCTTTTGTCATGCAGTTTTCTAACTGGCTGCTGGCTATTCAGGTGGGAAGCCATTGCGTTCCCTTTTTTTTTTCCCTTCAGCTGAGTGAAAAAGCATTTAAAGTGAGGACAGCCTTGCTTAATTGCTTTATCCCCTGTTGAACCTGGGATGCCAAAGAACGAACTCTGAAGAAAGGGGGGTGGCAAGAAAGCATTGGAGGTTGGTGAGAAATAAAAGAGGATTTAAGATATTTTTTATTAGTTACTAGAAAATAACAATATCTGAAATTCTACTTGAAGTTAAAAAAAAAATTCTTGCATTTTCTATTTTTTGAATTATTTTTATCTAAGGATTTAGCTAAAATTTCAAATATTTTAAAATTTTTCAGTAACTGGAAAACGAAAGGAATGATTTGAAAATATTCCTTAACCATTTTAAAGGTATAATTCACTGTTTTAGTGGTGAAATTGCAGGGTGGAAAAATATATAGTTCCTGATTGGATAGTGTCTAACAACTTTTCGATGAGCTAATTGAACATGTCTGCTATATTGAAGCAAAACCGTTGTTTAAATGTAAAACTGTTGAACTATTTCCAAAAAATTTAATTATTACATATATTAAAATTACACAAAAAATATTTTATATTTTAACTTTCATATGGTTGAAAACAGATTTAATCATTCAAATAATTTAAATAACGAAAGATTCTGTACACAATAAGAGGATTTATGAACCATCAGCCCAGCGTTGTAAGAAAAGTAATCTTGCACATTGAAAATAAATTTTATTTTAAAAAAAGTCATATTACTCGATTAACTGTAAACGCTTTAAAAAAAACAGTTCATTTTACTTTACCATAGTCATTTATGTTCCAAAACTTGAAGTGAAGCAGATTTAAAGAGCATTTAGAAACTGTATTTCGCTGGAATTTAGTTTCTAAAAATTATGTTCGCAACTAAGGGGTTGCGGAGAGGAAAAATTCAGTGCTTAGTGTATTAAATGCTTTAAAACATGGAATAAAAGTGCAAAATGGAAAACAACTTATTTTCAGTTTATTCCAAAGAGGAAAATTCAGGTTGTAATTATAAAAATTTTACTTCTATATTAGGAGTATAGGGTAGGGATATTGCTTGATTACAACTTGTAAAGAAAGGAAGGTAACGAAAATAATTTTAAAATGGTTCAAGAAAGGGCTAACTTTTCTTTGAAAACTTTGCGTTCAAGAAAATTGATTTTTGAGAAAGATGAACAGTAGTTTGTAATGCATAATATTTTTTTTTAATGCAAACTTCTCAAATGCTCAGTTAATTGATTTCAGAAAAAGCACATGAGGATTTCAAAGATTCAAAAAACGTTGGAGGCCATGAAAGTAACTATCCTTACCATAAAAGTATCACTTGTGGTGAAGTGACAAACTCAGCTAAACACTAATAGCTAGACAAAAGTTTTGTAACTGCCCAAATGACTAGTTTTGTGCTTATCCTCCGTTTAAAAAGGTCGCCTACTTGCGCTTTGTCTAAATCGATTAAGCATAACAACTGCAAAGTTTGAACTATGTTTTGGTTGAGATGGAACCATGTGGTTTGAGGTGAATGGTTTTAAATTTGTAGATATGTGAGCCTATTTTAAATTGTAAGAGTTGTTCCATCGCCCCCCCCCAAAAGAAAAAGAAAGTGAAAATTAAAAATCAAAAGTTGTATTCCGAATTGCTGTAGTTGAAAGATTAAGGTGTTACACTTGGAATTCATTTTCTGATAGGGTGTCAGCTAATAGTTTTAATTTATTCAAAAATCTCTAGAAAATCGCCAAATTATAAGTGTTACATTCAAAAAAGCTTTCAATCAGAAATATTTTTAAACTTTAATAGTACGCTCAGTGTAAAGTAAAGAGTAAAATATCTCTTAACCAAGTTTTCATTGTGCTTAATTACATAAAACTGTTTTAACTACGCTAAAAACCAAAAAGGAAGAAAATAAAATTCAGTGTTAATAGTTTTAATAATGAAACAATTATATTTAATCTCAGCCAATTGCTGTAAAAATAACATGTGAGAAACTTCACAATATTTTTCGTTTTCACATACCAAAGTTAAATAAGGGATATTATTTGGAGAACAGCCTTGATTGCGCCAATTTGGCTTCTTTATGGGCGACATTTCATCATGCCAACGGAAGTAAATACTACAGGCAATCCCTTAGCAAGGGAAAAGTATTACGACTGTCTACCTAGAGGAAGTACGTCATCGAATGACAACCGTTGCCTGCCGTACCACAATAAGCTGTTTCTCCCTTTTTGGCGTCAAGGTTGTTCTCCGAACAATTTCCTAAATAAGTAAATAAATAATGAAATGCATTTTCAGATATATCATCGCAACATTATAGCTAATCACTTAATCAGAAAGTTTTTTTTAACCAAATAAAGTAGTGATAAAATATACAGACATTAAAATTCAGATCTAAATACTCCATTTATTGTAATTAAAATTATAAATACATTTTATGATGATAACAATTATGTGGGCTTTTAGCAATGTGCGCTTTCATCTGTGTGAGTATTTGTCGCGTGGGCAATTATCACAGTTTTTTTGTTTCAAGTTTTTGTTCAATTATTTTGTATGTGGGCTTATGTCGGGGAACCGAATCAAGTTATCAGTCACAATGCTCTATGCCATTAAGGGAGACTTTTAGAATTGAAGTAGCATTAAATTTGAAGCTTATTTTATGTATAAAAATTCTTGTTGAATGAATGAGTGTCAGTTTTTTCAGTGTAAAATATTTGTTCACTTTTTAGTATCCAGTGGAATAAGTAGTGGCGGCTCGTAATAAGCACTGTGGAACTGCAGCACCCTCTATTTCCACTTATTATTTTTAATATAATGAGCCGTTTTTTCTTTATACTTAAACTTAATTAAATTAAACTTAATGTCAGTAGCCATCCTCCAGTTTATAAAAACGATACGAAAGTCTTTGTATGGAACTGCGGGCTTCGCAGTTCCAACGGCGTGGTGTTTGGTTGATCTGCGCATGCGCACACAGAAAGCAGCACTCGAACCACCCAGCGAGAAGAGCACTGTCGCTCTTGCAGTGCCGAAATTTTGGAAACGTGATTACTTTTTACTTCGCGCGTGTGGTATTTTGTTGTTTTGCGCATGCGCACTTAGGAAGCAGAGTACGAGGCCGAGAGAAGAGCACTGTCGCTCTTGCAGTGCCGTTTTGGAGGTGTTTCTTTTTTTTTACTCCGCGTGTGCTGTGATTAAAAAATCATACACCATATTCTTGGTTAGATTGTTTTTCAGCTATTCTATTTGATTCATTTTTTTCGGTTCTTTTATTTTACAGAAAACTTTAACCATGTCCTTGCATCCTCAAGTAATAAATTCTGTGACTGTAAATGAAGTTCAAGAGCTTTCGTTTTCACAGCTGTCTCTCCATGAGAAAATTACAATTAAGAAAAGAGGTCGTTCAACAACTGATATTCTAATATGTCAGCCAGACATAAGAAACAAGAAGAAATATATTCGTAGTTTCAATTCTGAATGGTACCAACGGAAAAATTGGCTTTGCGGTTGTCAAGTAAAAAATGCTCTGTTTTGCTTCCCGTACTTGCTGTTTGGAGTTGATGTAACGTGGACAAAAGACGGTTTCAGAAATATAAACAAAACGAAAGAAAACACTGAAAAGCATGAGAAGTCAAAGAAGCATGCTGATAATGTAGTTTCACTGCACTTTTAGGAACCGTTAGTATTACGGAGAAACTTAGTGAGGGATACAGACTCTCAGTCAATGAGCATAACATAAATGTTAAAAAGAACCGTGAAATTTTGTGCAAAATAATAGACTGTATTTTCTTTTGTGGAAACTTTGAAACTTCTGTACGTGGACATGATGAAAAAGACGATTCAGTAAATCCAGGGGTATTTAGAGGATTAGTAAATTTTACTTCTAAATTAGATTCAGATTTGAAGAATCACTTAGAAACTAGTGCAGTCTTCAAAGGTGTTTCTAAAACCATTCACAACGAGATACTTGACTGCCTCTTTCAAATATATCATGAGGAGAAAATGAGGAATGAAATTAGAAAAGCTTGTAGCTTTAATGGCTGATGACGCAACAGATGTTTCGGAACACACTTAAATGGTCCTTGTTCTTAAATGGTCGAATGTATTGAATGGAGAAATATTTGAGCGTTTCTGGAGATTCTTTATTCCAGAAAATCAAACTGCAGATGGCATATCAAAATGTATTTTAGAACAACTGAACATAATCCTTCAGGGAAGTGAACAAAAATTCATAGCTCAGACATTTGATGGTGCAAATGTCATGAAAGGCAAAAAAGCTGGAGTTCAAGCAAAAATAAAAGCAGTTTATACTAATGCACATTTCATTCGCTGTTATGCACATGAACTCAATTTACTAATGAGAAATGCAGCAAATATTTCACGAAAGGGAAAAATATTTTTGTCTAACATTCTGGCTATTCCAACGTTCTTTCCAAGATCACCGCAACGTGTGTCCATTCTAAAGAACCATATGGCCGTTAGCATTCCATGTTGTTTCTCCACAAGGTGGAACTTCAGCATACGAACCATAAACACAGTTCATGAAAATTTGCAACCTTTAAAAAATTGCCTTACTGAAATTCAGTCAGCATCAAATGCAGATTAAACTATTGCAGAGGCAACAGGAATTTCAAAATATCTAAATGATGATAATTTCAAGGTTTGGTTAGAGCTTTTTTATCAGATTATGCCTCATGTTGAAATAATATATAACCAAATGCAATCCAGAGAAATTAGTGTGTTTAAAGTTAATGAATATATCACAAATTTCAAAACTGCTATTTTAGAATTAAGAAACTCAAAGTACTGTGAGAATACAGACACTGATGGCAGAAGCTAAGGAAATATGTGACTTTATATGTATTGATATAATGGAAAGACATTCTTCCACTAAACACTTAGCAGCTGCTAAATTGTTCAAACTTCGCTAGTTTTAGGAAAGAACATCCTGCAGAATAAATAGTACTGACCACTGAAGCATATCCAATGACTGACAAAGAAAAGTTTGAAACTGAACTAAATGTATTTTATTGTAGGTCTGATATTCATGAATACTGCAAATTAATTGAGCTACTGAAATTTATCTTGGAAAATAATCCAGATGATGTTCGTAGCGAAATTACGAAACTGATAAAAATTCTCTTGACAGTTCCACCAGACGCAGAACGCTGCTTTTTAACATTGAAAAGAATAAAAACTTTCCTAAGAAGCACTATGAATTCGGAGAGACTAAATGCGCTTGCAGTGCTTTCAACAGAGAAAAATTTCCTCAATTGTCATCCAGAGATCGAGGAGAAAATTATTGATCTTTTCGCGCAAATTAAAACAAGAACAATGGATTTCATTTTTAAATGAACAGATAAAGATTTGACTGCAACAATTTAAAGTAATTAAGAAGTGTTTAATTTTTCTCTTGTAAGATTTCATGGAAGTTTCAAAATAAATAAAATAAATTTTCTTTTTATATATGTTTGTTTCCATTTACACAATTTTAAAACAAAAGTTAAAACTTTTTGTAACAGCACCCCCACTAATTTTAGCTACGAGCCGCCACTGGGAATAAGTGAGGCTGAGCAAATTCTCACACGTTGCTCATTATCAAATAGCATTTTTCTTAGTTCATATATTAATTTCACTGCTTTAAAATTATCTGCACACGATAAGGTTTGTTATCTTTCATAATCTTTTTTAAGTGAACATTATCATCTGGATTGAGATTAGTATGTTAAGCACCACACATTCTGGCAGTGATAGTCTGAGTACAATTTGTTAAAACGCAATTTTTTAAAATGTTAAATGTTGTTTTTAAATGCCCATAAGTCAGACATACATTTTAAATGGATAAGATTAGCATGTTAAACAGCAAGCCTCTTATTTTCCTTTTCATTTAGCCTGTGGTGTGTGATTTCACCAATATGCTGGCAGCTAATGGTCTGTGTACAATTTGATGAAGCGTAATTTTTTAAAATGTATGTTGTGATTCACCAGTGACTGACGTGGTCTGAGCAGAAAGTATAGTTTCAAATTTAATGTGTTAAATTTCCTTTGATTTCTGCACAGTGATTAATTAACAAATCGGATTTTCAAACATCTAACCCTTTTCACGATGAAAAGTGCAAACATGCATGTGTCACTGGGGCCAGCTACTTCTCTCATGAGCATCTCTCCAGGGCCGGAGAATTTTTCGCTAGTAAGCCTAAATCCATGAAATTACGAAAAGATGACCACATTGTTTAATAATGTTCTGCAAAGTATATTTGTGGTATATGCTTTATATATAAATTTTTAACATACTTGAATTTTTTTTTTAAATATTTTTATTTTGCACATTAATTTTTTTTTTCAGTATTTACTTACCTGTTTGTGACTTTTGACATTATACATTTCGCAACTAAACGTACAGTCATTATAACATTTTTAGTGTGATAAATTTCAAAGCAGGGATCTATACACAGTCCTATGTTACAACTCTTGTATTCATAATATTCATTTGCCTTTTTGGAAGATTTTTGCAGGAATGTAAACAAATTAAGCATCGCTATCACACCTTCTTAGACCTTGAATCCAGTAGAGCACGCGTGGAACATGCTTGGCCGACGACTTGCAGCCCGTCAACCTCCTCCTACATGTCTACCGGAACTTCGGAGAGCATTGCTTTAAGTGGTGTAATATCCCCCAAGATCAGATCGATAATTTGATACTCAGCATGCCTGGGCGTTGTACGGACTGTATTGCATCGTCTGGGAGACATACAATGTATTAACGATCATACCAACCATGTAATATTGGTTTTTTGTAAATAGTTTTTTTTTGTAATTTGCTCCAGGGAGAAAAAAATTGCTAATTTTTTTAATAATATCAAACATATAGCATCTTTTTTTGCTCTTTACCTTTTGTTTAATAAGTAAGCTTTACAAATAAGTCAAATTTGTTTTGCTTCCTACTCTTCCTTTGCCTGATTTTGCATTATCCTTAATTTATGGACATGAGTGTACATAATATACAACATCTGTGGGGAGGCAGCATAACTTGTGCGTTTCTTGCTATGCTAGAGAATATATGATAATGCCTTAAGATATTATATGGTTATCCCCATGTGTAATGTGCATACAAACCGGTAGTTTCCTGTATAAGTTTTCCACCGAAGAATCCCTTCTCATGGGATCGATGAATCATAACTGTAAACGAAATAGATCATAATGTTCTACATAAAATTTAGAAAGTATGTGTTAATTTCTCCATGTTTTACAAGTTGTAAAACATGGAGAAATGCTGAAAATATAAAATCCCTTACCTACACTAAAGCACATTTAGGAAAGACGTTCCAAATCTTATAAAGTTCTGAGGAGAAAGCTTTTTGTAAATGAAAAACAATTTATTAGAAAAATTTTTACATTTTTCATTTCTCCCAAGAGCAGAAAATACCATATTGCATTTTGCAAAAAAATCGAAGCACCAAGAAGGACTTTTGCAATCGTGACGAAATTTGGTATGCAAAAACATCTTGATCGAACACGCAAATGATTAAAATTTCAAGGCAAGTGAACAGGAATTGCGATCATAGTGCGCAATTCGCAAATTATAAAACTATAGTAACAGAGGCGGAAAATTTATCTTTTTTGTTGCTGCCATTGTAATTCCGTAAAGAAGCAACTAAAAATGCTATTACGACGATATCGAAGTCCTTATAGACAACTAAACGACTTCGAACGTGGTCGCATTGTAGGGATGCGTGAAGCTGAGTGGTCCGAGTTGTGCTATTCCGAGCAACAGGCCGCCACCTGCAGCGTACAGACACTGCTGCGCAAAGATGTTGGCAGCAATGGTTGCTACAAGGAAATTGCCGACGAAATGAAGGCCAAGAGCACAAATGCGAGGCAAGATAGGATGATTGTTCGCCAGGCCCGAACCGCCCCAACGGTATCATTGTCGACTAGTCAACGCATTACAGCCACGTCTATACTTGCCGTGGTACCGTTCACCATCTCACGGCGCTTGTCTGAGTAGGAGTTGCGCTCACAGAGGCCTTTAAGACGTTTGCCTTTGACCCCACAACATCGGCGGAGTCGTCTGGAGTGGTGTCGCAGCCGATTATCATTGCTGCCATCAAATTGGCATCGTATAGTGTTCAGCGATGAATCCCGCTTCACTCTTGAAGCAGATGACCACCGTGTTCGTGTCTGGAGAGGACGGAGCCAACGGTTTCAATCAGCCTTTGTTTTACAATTACATACAGCCGTAACTCCTAGTGCGATTGCGTGAGGTGCAATTCTTATGGCAGCAGGTCATCTTTAGTCATCCTCTGTACATCTTTAATCGCTCAACGATATGCTGATACCATCCTGCGGCCGGTTGCATTACCCTTCATGGCACATCATCCTGGAGCCATTTTTCAACAAGATAATGCCAAGCCACATACCGCTCGCATATCTCTGGACTGTCTCCGTGCGGTTGATACTTTTCCTTGGCCAGCAAGGTCACCAGACCTTTCACCAATCGAGCATGTCTGGGACATGGTAGGCCGCCAGATTCGGGCACCCTAAAATATTGCAGATCTGGAACGACAACTGACGAATGCCTGGCATAATTTGTCGCAAGATGACATTAGGAACCTCTATCACTCCTTGTCTCGACGAATTCAAGCATTCATTGCCGCCAGGGGCGGTTCGACCAACTACTAATTTGAACACTCAATGGGTGATTGTGAGCTGTGAACAGGTACTATGACCTTGATTTTTTAATCATTTTGTTTTCTGTGTATGAACTATACACATATTCAATTTTATGAAAACAACCACTTCCTTCATGATGCTTCGATTTTGCAAAAGAGAGTGCAACAGACCTTAAAAAAAGAAACTTATTTTATGCAGATTGGCCTTTCTTTACTTTTCCACAAGGCTGGTTCAAAAGCACCCTGGATACACAAAATCTATTATAATTTTTCAAAATAAGCTTCTGTACATTTTTCCTTTCTTTAGAAACACTTTCTAAAGGCAAATTGCCACTTTTTTCTCAAATACTGAAAAAACGTTTTCACTGCTTTATCAGGATTTATTCTCAGATGCGAGTTTTTTTTATTCTTCGGAACAGGAGAATGCATTAGGCAAAATATTTATTCTTTGTTTACTCAGAACATTTCATTTTGAAAGCAGTACGAGCCAATGCATCGTTACGTTGAAGAAGTAAAACTGTATGCCTTACTTTGGCTAATTCTCAAACACTGGGTAGGCATAGTATCTATACACAAGGTTCGTACTCATATCTGGACTTAAAAAATTTTAAGGACTTGTCAGAAAATGGGAAGTGAGTAAATTCAAATAAAAATATTATCTATGCCTCAACTTCGCTTTTGTTGTAATACCATCCCAAGAATAAAACAGATCTGCATACGAATTTTGCATATATGTAAGTAATTTCAGTGAAATTGTAGTATGTTTTGTATAATGTAACATAAAGTCTTTGAAAGAGACGAAGCTTTTCCAGAAAAATAAGATTACAGGGGCAAGTCTATAAAACAATGAGGTAAATGGCTATCTCGCTAAACTGGCAACATATCACCAAGCTAGGAATGTTGTTGGCAACTGATTTTTGTCACGAAACTTGGCAACATTTTGGTCTGATTCCAGTTAGACTGTAATTGAATAAATATAATTGATCCCTGCGTGTAACTGGAACCGTATCTGGCCCTCATATGCCTTCCAGTAATTTCGAGAAGTGGAAGGAGATTTCTTAGCAGTTGGCAGAAACCTATATAACACCGGAGAGAGCACAAGTTTCTCAGTACTTGAATTCATTGCACTGAGAGAACTCTGTGTGAACTTTGTCTTTTAGATATGTTTTGCATTGCACTGCTTTTAACGTTCTTCGTAGTTTCAAGTGCAACTACTAACTGTATTCTGCCATACTGAGAAGAGCTGTACGAGTATTTTTGTGAAAAGTTCATGAATTGTAAAGTGTTTCTTTTGGTAAATTAAATTTGAGTTATCATTGGTTCTGTGTGCTTACATTTGAAACCCGCAGACACGTAACATTATAAACGAATTTGAGAATAAAACCAACTTTGTAAAATTTATCATTGGCATTAAATAGTTTTTGCTGTTTTATCAAATAGCAATAACTAATAGTTGGACATATTTTAAAGAAGATTAATGACATTTTATTTACGTTTTACTAATAGTTGACTTTTTTCTTTTCTATCTCGTTTCATCACATACTTCCTCAGTCTTGAGGTTTAATAAATAGTAGGCAGATTTTATGTCAAATGACATAGGTTAAAATGAGAAGTTAAATCATGATCAGCATATTCATAACAGAAAGCTGGCTACTGCTCCTGCTTGCCTACAGAGCGACCTGCTGATCAGAAGATACCTGAACGCCTGATGTTGGGATGGATGTTAAGTGTTGGAAGTTTATTATCCACTGTCGTAGCTCCAAAAGTTTTTTTTTTTACTCTGTCAACCAGCAGAAAGACATACGAGCATGTGTACAAATCTTCTGGGATGAAAATCTTTTGTTTATATTTGGATTGGTATAACTTTAAGAGAGCTATCTGACTTCGAAAATTCCTTACAAAATTATCATTAAATATTGGCAAGTTTGATTCTTCAATAATTTAACAGTTTTGCCATAAACCATTTCAGCTATTGTAAATTTACAGTCCTCATGTAGAGCAGCTCGCATACCCATATCAACTGTTGGTAATGTTTCTTTCTAATGAAGAGAGTTATGACATCTAACAGATGTTTTTAAAGTATGATGTAGACGTTTAATTTTCCCATTACTCTGAGGATGGTAAAAAGTTGTATGGTTTATTTTTACACATCATAGCGAGGCCAAATTTCGAAATAGTTCTGAAATAAATGGAGTTCCTTTGTCAGTAATAACACAAGAAGGTTCACCAAATCGGATAATCCACTGTTCATAAAAAGCTTTTGCTACATTTTCTGCAGTGATATTTGATAACGGTACCAATTCCATTCAAGAGGCAAACCGATCAGTACATGTCAAACAATATGTGTGTCCATTAGAAGGTGAATAATGCACAAATAAATCAATGTGCATGACACTAAATCTTTCGTCTGGTGCTTGACATTGAGAATATTGTGATGTTGTATGTTTAGTTAGTTTATTTTTCTAACAGTCGATACAAGTTTGGGCCTATTCTTTAACATCATTTTTTATATCTGACCAGATGAATCTTTTAATAATTTCTTTTATAGTACTGAGGATTTCAGGGTGAACTAAACCATGAATTGTATTAAATATTTTCATCAGAAACTTTTTAGGTATGAATGGTCTGATATTGGAAGTAGAGGTATCACAATATGAGAGTTTTCCTGATGGTAATTGGTGCTGTTTAACATGCAGTGATTTGGAATGTAATTTCAACTGTTGCAGCTCATCATCATTAATTTGTGCATCTGCTATCCAGTCAAAATCAACAACAGGTGAATTGATGTTCTCAATTCTAAATATCCTGTCTGCAACCACATTGTTTTGACTACTTATGTGGGATAGGTCACTAGAGAATTTTCAGATATATTGTATGTCTGGGAGAGGCTTTGTTCTTATTTTGTTTAAAAGCAAATGTTAACGGCTTATGGTCCATATAAACAATGAAATCACGGCCTTCAAGTTAGCGTTTGAAATGTTTAATGGAAAAATATATACCCAAAAGCTCGTGTTTATAAGCGCTATAATTTTTCTGGGCATCATTAAGCTTTTTTGAAAAAATTGCAATAGACTTCCATCCATTTGGTTCTTTTTGTTGAATAACTAAACCAATAGCCCAATTAAATTGAACTATTGGATCAGTTATCAATCATCTGTGAGAAGTGACAGAGGGTAATCCGAATTGGGATAGGCCATCAACGCTACTTCAGCAACATCTTGTGTGCATTTTTCAAAACTTTCTCGGTTTCATTGGTCCATGGTTTTTTGCATCGACCTTTTTTTGTAGATCCTTTCAAAAATTTATGAAAAGGAGCTTAAGTTTCTATGGCATTTCTTGTATAATTACAATAGAAATTGATCATTCCTAAGAAGGAACGAAATTCATGTATAATTTCTGGCAATGGATATTCTATGATAGCTTTAATTTTTTGAGGTAGAGGTTTTGAGCCTTCAGCAAGTATTTGATAGCTCAAAATGTCTATACAGGTACTCCCAAAACTGATTTGCTAATATTAATTCAGGTAACCATATTTATAAACGCTGGAAAACTGTTTTAAAATGTAAACGTCACCCAAATATGGAGCACAAAGTCTAGCCCACAAAAAACTTCATTTATGAACCTCTGGCACATTTTTGAGACCAAAAGTCATTACATTGAATTGGTAAAGAGCAAAAGGTGTGATGATGATGGCAGTTTTTTTTTTACCTTTGTATGCTACTGGAATGTGAACATACGGCTGAAAAAGGTCAGTTTTAGAAAATATAGTTTTGCGAATTAAAATGCTGTTAAAAATCATAAATTCGAGGAATGGGATAGCGATCAGGTATAGTTAAATCATTCAGTTTTCTGTAATCGCCACACAGGCGGAAAGAACCGTCTTTCTTTGGCACTAAAAAAAAAACCATTCTGAACTAGAAGGACGAATGATGTTATTGTCTAACATATATTTGAAGTGTCTTTTAGCTGTTTCCAACCGTTTAGGGTCTAATTGTCTTGCTTTACGATTTAGGGGTTGTCCTATAGTTAAAATATGATGTTTCACATTATGTTTTACAATAGAAATAAGAAAATCTGGTTTTGTTACACTGGGATACACAGCAAATAAATCAGAATACTGACTTAAGAGTAAATTTTGAGAAACATGAATGTAGCCTTTGGCAATAGATGGTGCTGACCGTTGCACTGGATTTCTGACTACGGTATGCAACCTTTGGCAGGATTCTCGCGGAGGTGAAAATATAATTTTTTGCCAAAGAGAGTAGAAGCTAATGACCCGGGTAACCATAGCAACACCACACTTAAATTTAAATATCACAACCACTTAAGCCATGGGTGTCTATTTGTTTTGCCAATCTATTCTACATGTCTCAAGTCTAGTTTATTTGGTTACACATAACAAGTCACTTTTCAAAATTAAATGCAATTTCCCTTTTATACTTATATTTTTTTCAATTCTGAGATATCACTGATTATAGGACTAACTGTACAACTTGATTTCTAGTATCACTAACATAAAGAGAGTTACAATGAAAATAAATTGCAGAAATACATCTAGCAATGATTTAAAAAAATAATCTGTTTCAATTTATTAGCAATAATTTTGAAAAATGAATTACAGAATTCTGAATAATTAAATTAAAAAAATTAAAGAAACACTCCCTTTTTAGTAACATTTAGATCAGAAAAAACTATATAATCACTGACATTTTCCTGAGTTTTCAACGAAAAAATTTAGTGTTGAGTAACACACAAATTTTTTGACATATACTTTTTGTCAGATTTTATGAGATTATGTTCATATATTAATAATGTCCTAGTAGAAAAAAAAAATTTGTACTATTTCATTTACAAAGAATATTACAAATAAAAAATTTTGAAAGCATTATTTTTAGAAGACACTGCTTTTCCATCCTGGTGTATAGATATGAGTCTGATACTGCAGTCCTCGATATACTAAAAAAAACTGCTGTGTTGGTGATAAAAATACTAGTTAAATGTACATCAACAACTTAATTTCTTTTGAATTCTGATATATCCCTCATTTATGTCCAATAATGAAGTCATCACAATAAAGACAAATGAATAAATTTGATTTTGATTTTGTGGAATAACTGACATTGAGTGCATATCATCATATTTTAATAGCATATATACAAGAAATTTTAGCAAAATTCAAAACACTTTGTAAAAAAAAAAAAAAAAACACCCAGAAGTGCATTATTTTATGGAATATAAAAGTTGATATAATAGTTACACCTTAATATATAAACATTTTATTCTTTAGTGAATTACAACTTTTCTATTCAGTCCACCTATGGGTGCAGTTAGGATTTGTACACACATAGTACAATCTCATTTCATCCTAAAAGCAAAAGAATGAGAAAAAAATTATAAAAGAACTATTGTTTTAAGCGAAAATTTTTTATACATAACTGAAAATAATACATGACAGAAAAAATATCATAAGACACAAAATTAATCTTTTTCTACACAATGATCAATATCTGAGCAAAACCTGAAAAATGATCTTTAGTTAATGGTATAAAAGCTTATAGTATTTTCATGCATTTAATTCATGTTAGAAATTCACTTCTGATATGTTTTGGATGGGACTACCATATATCCAAAGCTGCTAGATGAAAATTGCAGAATGAACACAACTAAGTTGTGAATGGCATGATGCTTGCTAAGACAAGTTTTTGTTTTCTCTTTCTTTGATAAACATTTCAAAATAGGCAAAAACAAAATTTCCACAATAGCTGTTCCTTGTCTTTCTCATAATAATTTTGATAACAATGTTATTTCAAGTTTTTAACAATGAGAAGTTTGATTCACATATGACCACATATGCTTCAGTATTAGCTGACCCCATAAGCGTGGCAATTACCATTGATGGAGGAGGTGAATTGTAGAGACAGAAGGCAGAAAGAACTGTGAATGCCATTATTACATTTCAAAAGTGAATTAGCAGAAGCAACTGCACAAATAATGCAAGACTTTCATACAGCATAAGATACTGAAGCAATGAACTAAGGAATAGAATATGAAGAAAACAATGAAATGGGCCCTCTATTTCTGTCCTTGATGCCTGCATCTTCAAGACACTGTAAAGGCATATCCCTGAATGTAAAAACTGAAGTAAATGCAAATTTCCAAAATGCACCAGTACATCGTTGCATAAAGTGTCAAGTTCATGAATGCTTGATTAAGCATGAAATAGTATTTTATTATCTCATATCACATAATTACTGATAGAGATCTTATACAATTCCTGTGTAAGATTTGGAGGGGGGAAAAAAACCTCCACTGAACTGCAATTCAAGATAAGTTGATATTGTACCATATATAAGATATACACTTTTTTGTATGCATTTTTGAAAATTGTTTCTACTTTTTGTGTACTTGCATCAAAAGTAATACAATATACTTTTTCATAGATTTCTTAAAATTTATGCAGAAAGGAGTTAATAAAGTACATAAACTAAAAAATTCCCCAATACATCTTACATAATGTAAAATGAACACAAACAGAATCAAGAATAATTGATTCTTATAAAATACTTGATGACCACCTTTTAAAATGAAATGCCTTTATGGAAGACTGTTATACTTTGAAAAATAGTCTAACTCAATACATTGAATTTCAAATTATACATGTGACAATTATGAAATTTTTTTTGTTTAAATTATTACAGCATAATGAACATTTTGTTAAATGCAGTTTTGGAATATATATATGCTTAAAATCAATATTTAAGGAAAGAAAGCCTATAACAACTTTTTTCAAACATTCTATTTATCATAACAGTAAATTACATCTATCAATCTTGCAGAAAAAAAATATCTTGTGAAGAAAGGGCAGAGAAAACATATCTGCAAAAAGCTGCAGATTTCATTAATGTTGATACAGAACGTGCTTACTCAATTTGCAAAATATTAAGCAGAAAAGTGATTACATTACATCTGAAATGATACGAAAACAAAATGGAGAGGAATAGGATTATTACAAAAAGCCCTGCTGTCAAGGAAATTTTAATGTGCAATACCAACCAGTTTCAGATGGTTGCATCTGATAAAAAAATACAATACAGAATAATGTAACAAAATGGTGACAGGCCAGTTCATTTTGGAGCAGTCTGCACGTGTGATACGTCTATCCTCACTTAGTTAGTAATGTACAAAGATGTGAAAAGGCAGAGTGCATAAAAATTTTAATAAAATGACATGCCAAATGGGGAAAAATAAAAAGTGGCAGACCCAAATAAGTGACTATAGAAGAAAACACAACAATGTGTGCAGAACATCCAGGTTAGAGTTACACAAACCTAGATGGTTCGTCAAGAAAACCATAATGTTATCAAGATAGCCGAACATGTCAAGAAGATCAGCATGAAAAACTATGAAACTTTCATGCAAGTCATTCTGACTCAAAAAATGAGGATGATCCAGATGAGTATGTTCAATTTAAAATACATGGCTCAATAAACTTAAAAATAATGCTGAATTGAAAAGAAAAAAATGTGAATAGACAACGATATATATTATGTATAAATGCATTATGTTTATCGTAAAAATGAAAAATACAAATGTGACAATTAAAGTGAAAAACATTAATCCAGATCTGATGTATAGAGGTAGAATTTTGCTCTGCAAAATTCTTTTCCTTTTCAAGAAATCCATGACAACAAGAAGTTAATTAAATCTATTGTGTTGCTGCAAAAGTTTATCCCCCTTTTTTTAGGTGAGAAAGAAAGAGAATAAAAGAATACACATATATACACATACATTTATTCACATAATTGCTAATAATTAGAATGACTTCTTGCCATCTGCCTTGCAGCAGATTCATTTGTATCGATAAAAATAATTTGCTACATTATTAAACAAATCTCTGAATGCTTTTTTCATTTCTTATGCATCAACGGAGCTTTGAAGGACTAAGGAATTTTGTAAGATTCGAAAAAGAAGGTAGTCTGAATGAGCAAATTCCAAGAATAAGATAAAAATATCAACCAAAGTTGAGTAGCCTTTTTTTTTTCAAGTGATTTAAAGCAGCATGAGGTCTGCAGTTTTCATGCTGCAAGATAATGCCTTGGCAACTGAGAAGTAGTAAACTGTTAGGTTATCTGGGAACTAATCTCAGTGGATTATTTCTTTCTATCCCAACATACACTTAATAAACTTTTTTGGGACATAGTCCTTTTCTTGATGTGAAAGGCTACCCGACACACAACCCTTTGACATTATTACAGAGTATCCATAGCTCATCACAGCTCATAAACTATTAAAAAAAGTTAATTTTTGTTACAAGAAAGCAGAGAAAGGCACTGGTTTTTACTTGTCATTGTTTTTCAGAGAGCTAAGGTAGATCACAGTGATTCAGCTTGTGACGAATGGTATGCATTCTTCTTTAAACAGTTGTTCTGAGCATGAACAGCATGTCTATTAATTCTTCAAAAGTTATACAGAATGCATTCAGTATGGTTTGGTCCAGAATCTGCTCAAAACCACCAATGGACATCCAAAATGCGATTGATTTTTACAGATTTTGCCTCCACCCCCAAAATTTCAACACCAGTGATGACATATGCTATCATCAAAGCCATCCTCTTCATACACTTGACGTTTCAGCATGCTAAAGCTATGGTACTGCCTCTATACAATTCATATAACAAATAATATCAGATATGTTCCTTACTCTTAATCATCTTAAAACAGTTTGATTTTTTTTTTTAAACTCAATGATTTACTTTTACAAGCATGTTACCTTTATATGCTGTCTGCCTATACGTTTAATTGGCAAAATATTCTAACCATCACAATATAAAATCCACTCGTAATCTGAATCACCTAAAAATGATACCAAACTTTTACAGCAACCCATTACATGAAAACAATGTTTATTCCATCAATCAATATTGGGGGTAAGCTCTAGTGTAGAACTGGGTGCCTTCGATTGGTGACAAATTTTGTTAAATTTTGGCGATAAACCCCATTTATGGCTACTATGATAGTTTTAACTTCCTGATTTTTTTCAAGTGAAAACAGATCAATGTGTACATGGTTAAAGTCAAGGCAGTGCACAATGCCTAGTTTGTGCAATCCTCTGATGTTTTTTTAAGTAAAAATAGATCAATGTGTACATGGACTCTGAATTTGCAATTCTTTGACTTCTTATTTTGGTTTTGTGAAGTGGCCATCTTGAAATTGTGCCTTCCTGGTGCCGATCTTAGCATAAAAAAGGAATTGCCAAAAAACCAGAGGGCACCCACTGTAAACTTTTACCTTAGGGTATTTTCCAGAAGAGAAGAAAACAGTAAGACGGATTCCTAAACACATTATTTGCTTTGGGTTGGTAAGCGTTTATTTGAGACTTTCCATAACAACAGATTGAAAGATACAGGTCTATAGAATAACCAAACTGATTCTGATTTGGCATGAATGAATTTCTTACTTTCAGACTACTTTAAGGATAAGTATACTTACATAATAATTTAAAAATCAAAAATTTAAAGCAAAGAATTCAATATTCAGTATTTCAACTGAATTGATATCAGTGCAAGCAAATATGTTGATTACTGTGCCAAAGCATGCTGTAACCTTCAGGTATAATGATTGACCATTGCCCAAAAACACATACACTTATTCCAGTTGTCTATTTTTGACACCTATAAATTTTGTTTAAAACCAAAAATATATCACAAACTTACTTTTGCCATGTACTTTTTATACTTATAATTATTGTCTCCGTTTATTATACATGATATTTTTCAGCAATTTCTGAGCAATGTTGCTTTTAACCCTTTGAGGGGCGGTATATAAAAGAATTTAATTTGTAGTAAAATTTTGCATGAATTGTATCTTATGGACCCTAAGACACAAAATTAAGACTTAAAAAAAATCTAAAGTGAAATCCTGAATTTTGAGAGCCGGTATATATTTTATACCACTGCCCCTCTATGACATTTTTTCCCATGGAGCTACCAAGAGTTAACTTTTGTTTTTTAAATCTATTATTGCGTACGTTTGATGTGTGTCTATAAAAATGAGTGCTTGGTTATAGTTATGTAAATCTTAAGTCAAAAACTTTTAAAATTTCACTAGAAATTTAAAATTTAAAAAATAAAATTTATATTTTTAGGAACTTTGATGATGCCATCCAGCTGAACATACTTATGTAAAATACGGGTAAAAAGCTTTTGAAATTTATTTAAATTCAATATTATCATTTAATGATAAAAATTAGCTAATATATCACTGCATGCGTAAACCATATCATGCTGTAATTGAACTAGTATAATATGGTTAAGCTGAAACTGTCTTTTTAACAGCCGCAGATAAATGTTTACATCTAAAACTGACCTTATGTATTCTTTCCTTTCACCAACAGTGAAGACTTATTTCCAAAACCTCTTACTTATATCCTAACCCTGGGAAAAACTTTCTCTTGTGTTCCCCAGTCTCCTTCTGAAATTAACAAAGATGTGGATACCATAACGCATAAAAGCAAGCTTTCAAATCAGCATTTTTTCCATTTCTCTAGCAGGTGCAAAAGTGCATTCCTTTTTCCCGTGTTTGCAAGTGAAATTTCCTTTTGTCTGATCTTATCACTGCCCCACTGTGGAGATAGCTTGATCCCCGCACTGCCAAATTAGCTATCAATCACCTCTTTTCATTTTCTCTGCATTCTAAGGTTTTGGAAAACACGGAGCAATGGGTGTCTTTCAGGACTAACATGCCACATTTAACCCCTACAATTTTATGATGTTTTGACGCCAGACGACAGTTTTGAAATCGAAGTTTTTCTCGAGTGAAAGAGTAAAGTGGTGAAATTAAAATTTTAGCTGGAGTAAACTAAGGATAAAAAGAAACTAAGATACTTTTATTCATACTTAACACAGGGTCAGGAAAGTCCCCCCATGAACATAATATTTAATCCAAAACAACTGGTAAATTAATTACAAATAACTAATTATTACATCATAAGCAATTATAGTATAAAGTAATTTGTATCATCCCACAGAATAGAGAAATGCCTGGTTCTGCCATCTATTGGCATTGTACCCTTTGTATGCGCGGTATATTTTATATACCGGTTTTAAAATCGTATAAATAATCTTCTTTTAATTAACAGTTTTCATTTAAATGCAGCAAATATTTAGCATTTGTATGTCATACATTTGCAGATTTCGTATTTTTTCTCCCCCTTCAATAGAATTTATGAATCTTCAAACATGATACCTTAAAACGAGGCATATTAATTTCATAATTACAAAATATTGAGCAATCACAGGGTAGTGCTGCCATTTAGAATCAAAAGAAAACACTAGAAACTCAAGATTAGAACTTTTGTTGTAGAAAAATTATCATTTTTTAGGAGGTTAAAAAAATTGACAAACATCCGGTATATTTTTTATACCGGTGCCCTTCAAAGGGTTAACATGATATAACTATTAAAGCACCATTTGATAATAAACAAACAACCACTTAACTTAAAAGTAAGTTTGCAACTCACACTTTTATCAGTTCCCTTGTCATATAACTGATGTTATGCATCTATGTGAGGTAATTAGATCAAGTGGGAAAGATTTAAAAGTGTGAATGAGAGATTTTTTATTCTAAACTTTGTTATATTCATACAAATGAGTATTTTGACATATAAAGTTGCAGAATAAGAAGACAAAGTTTATTAATTCTAAACTTTGTTATGTTCTTATAAATGAGTATTTTGACATATAAAATTGCAGAATGAGAGGAAAAAGTTCAATTATCCTACTACACAAAATAACCTAATGTACAAAAAAGTTCATTATCATACATATATATATAAAGCATAAGTAACACTAATTATAGTAGCTATGTGATTTCAGTTTAGGCCTGCAGCCACTATACTAGCCACTAGTAAACCTGAAAACAAATAAGCAACAACTTATCACTAATGATGTCCTTAGTGATGACATGTAATAGTACTGTTATTTTATGGCAATGCTGAAAGAAGGAAAAATGCTAAGATTTTCTTTCTCAGAATAACCCCAAAATAAAATAAATATTCAGCTATATTTTTGTTTTTTAAAAATTTACCCTAAAAAGTAAGAAGGGCTTTATTAATGTATATATATATATATTTACTAACCTCAGCTCTTCTGCTCTGAGCTTGGAAAAATACAGATTCCTTGTGATTACAACGTGGGCAAACATGATCTTCAGTTCTGGGAAGAGTTGGATCATGTATCACATCCGATACAATTTGCGTAAGCTCACTGAAAGAAAAAATGTTTAAATGCAAAAGTAGAAATTATAACAAACTTTAACATGTACCAAGTTCTGTGGATGTCCTACCAATCTTAATGGAAAAATGAGCACATAAAATAAAAATTACACATGTGATGAAAAATCATGTGACCACTATTTGATGCATTATTAAATCAGTCAATTGACTGTTTTTAACCATATGTAATTTTTGTATAAGATAATAAAATCAAAGATCTGTGCATTTTAGAAAATGTAAATTCCAGTACCACTAAAAGTGGGATACATTTGGGTTTTCTGGTAGCAGAATGAAAAATGATGCATGTAACTAAAATCATTGAATCACAGAACAATTTATGTCTTAAAACAGTATCACAGACATTCATACAGGAGAATTTTACAGGCAAACTAACCAAAAATAATTCATCAAATCATTTTCACATAATAATATCTTTGAATGCAGAACTTAATGGATATGATATAAAGGTATAGTAGCATTCTCTTCAACCAAATGCAAGAAATTTTAGCTTCAATAGACTCCAAAGGCTCACAGTGGTAAAATCCTTGAACACTGGTAGTTTGGTCTAAGGTTCAAATCTGCAAACAGGCTGGCAGCATAGGCAGTTTCATGGTTTTTCCAATGTGTAATGTGTTAATATGAGCCAATTTCCCTTGGAAAGTTTTTCATGAAGGCATCCCTCCCTTCCATGCACTTTTACAAAAGCAGTTTTTTTATTTCCTCAGAATTTCTGCACAATGTTTTTGCGTTGAAAAACTAGGAGGGTTGAAAGCTATTCTAATTTTTTTTCCATTTTAAAAATTAATAAATGCACAAGTATTGGGTTGTTTGGAAAGCATTTTCATTTTCATCTAACATAGAAATATTTTCTTGAATAACATACTGACTGTTTTGGTCCAGTACCTTTTGCCATATTTCTGGTAATAGCATGATTCCACTCTCATTAAAGTTCTGATCTTGGCTTACAAAAAACTGATCCAAGTAATTTTTGAGATCCTCATTTAAAGTAAATATTTTACTGTTAAATTTTTTTGTGAAGATTGGACCAAGTAATAATCTAAGGGTGCCAGATCTGGCAAATATGGTAGCAAATCCTATTTAAGGCATAACAGCTTCAGATAAGTTATCAAACTTGTGTGAATATGACATTATCATGCTCAAACAGTTTTCTTTTGATTAATTCTGGTCTTTTCTGTTTGGTGGTATTACTCAATTTATCCAGCTGAAAGCAGTACACTTTTGAGTCATATGTGAAACTGTCTAGTAAGTCTTAAAAAAAAAAATAATCCTGAATATTCCACTAAACAGGAATCATAATTTTTTCATGAATATTGGCTTTCAAAGTGTTTTGAGTAAACTCATCTCTTCTGCTCCATGACTGCTTGCATTCAACACAGTTGTAAGCAATTCATTTCTCACCATCAGTTATGATTTATTTGATTGAAAAAAGCAAGGAAATTTACATTGGTGGGCAATTAAGGATAGAATCCTGAAAATAGCATTTGTGAAGACTTTTCTAGCATAAAAAATAGAAAATATGGTATAAAATGTGTGTGCGTGATTTAAATAACAGAGAAATTTTCTTTTAGCAAATCTAGAATTTCAGTTAAAGCAGTTCCATAGCATTAGTAAACCAAATGTCCATGCACAAAATGTAATGACAAAATTAGTGTAGGAATTCAATTTACAGGAGTCACTACTGTTGGAGGATTTTTGTAAACAATGCAAAAATGGATCCCTTTGAATAGATTTTTTAATATAAACGTGAATCCATTTTTTAATGTTTCAGAGGCATGCAAAGCAAATCTTTAATAGCATGTGAAACTTCACATATCAACTTTCAAATGAAAAAGTTATTTCACATGATCATAAACAGCTGAATTTGATGAATTTTATCTCACAGCAATTTCTCATGTTGTTATTCGGTGGTTTGCTTCAATCAATATCTTTATTTTGTCTTCATCAACTGCAGCTGGCCTTTCAGAACCTTGTGTTATTCAATATCGAAATTTTCCAAAACAATTTTAATACTACCATTCTGTTAACACAGCTTTTTCATACACGTTACACACTTGTTTTCTTGCTTAAACAGCATTCTTACCTTTATGGTTAAAGAAAAGCAAAACATGACACAAATTTCTTTTAATTTTTTATATTCAACAAAAAATCCCCCTCCAAAAAAAACACAGAATAAATTATTTAAAAAAAAATATGCTTTGAAATATAAGTTGTCATAATATGTAGTGAGAATATTGTTATAACAAAGGTTGCTGATTAAAAACACAACTAATTCCTTTGGTAAAAACACAGAATTACTTTGTGAACAACTCAACACGTAGGCTAGTCAAAACGAACTGAGAATTAATTTATTTTTTAACATGCATGCAATATATTTCAACGAAATAAAATGCCTGTCTGGGGGAAAAATCGTATATAAATATGATAAAGCATATGGCAAGAATAAAACACAAATGCATAACAAGTTGTTTCTTTTTATCAAAAATGGAATCTGCTTACGATAAACAGTAACGTGCAACCTTAAAGGTTGCATTTAAATGTAGAAATCCACAACAGAAACACATGGTAAAAAGTTTTATCCCAATAAAAAGCATTTTCATTGTTAAAAAATTTGAGGAAGGCCAAGTTTTCAAAGAGTGAGCTGCATTATGATAAATTGCCTGCCAGTTATTGGCAGATGGACTGACAAAAGATGCTATACATTTCTCATGGTACTACATTCATCTCTGTGCATGATCATACATACGAAACATGGGAGAGTGTCTGTCCGAGATGGATACCGTGACTGATAACTCTTTAACAAAAGCAGGTGCAAACAAACGTACATCAAGAATTTTAGTGTCTGGTAGTACAGCATGGTAAGGCATATTTAAAACCTATTATTATTGCAGATCAGTATTAGCTATATCACTGTGATTCTAAAAGCAAACAGGAAAATATAAACACAGCCTGGAAATCACCAAGTTCTTCCCACTTCAAAAAAGACAACAACTGAAATGTCAGCAATGAAAGCAATCATCATTTCTTTCTTTGACCATCACAAGAACGGTTTATCAAAAAGTAAATGACTAAGCATACCATTATCACAGAGCAGTATAATGTGAAAATTCTAAAGACCTTGACCAAACACATTACATAAAAATAACCTAAGCTGTATGTATATGGTTGGTCTATACATCACAATAACGCATGCTCTAATTTTTCCAATACAGCTGTTTGGTATTTGACTAATAAAAAGGAATGAATGTGTATTGCAGCCTTCATGCACTGCAGACCTAACACTATGTGAATATTTATTATTCACTCATTTAAAATCAGAACTTTTGTAATGGTTTCGTGGTTTAGGCACCTTTTGACAAGACAAAACAGAACATTTTTAAAATAACAGTCAAGGCATATAATTCAACTTGGAGCAATACATCGCTCCTACACCACATAATAATCAAGCACCTCGCTCATCTGTGGCACACATTCAACTCCTAAATATATAAAACTTTTTGGGAGAAGAGGTGAAATATGGCAAATGCGCTTTGTTAATGACCAAAGAAGTTTACCATTCTGATCCACGAATGGACATTTGAAGAAAGAAGTACTTTTAAATATTACATTGAAAGATGGGTTTGAATATCTGTTCCAATAACCCAAGAATGACTGCTAAGTCAACTTATAAAGCATATAGAAATCAGTGGACACCCTTTTGAAAAAAAAAACCCTGATCAAGGTAGATTATGCATAATTGCATTTCAAGGTTATTAACTTCAAGGTTATTAATTATTCTTATTCCTTTTTTAACTAGCTCTTGTAAATTTTACAAATGTTTAAAAACTATAGTACCATTTCTTTTAAACAACTGGCTATATATAACAGTTACAGTACAAGAAATGAATCCAATGATGCATATTCTTCAGTTACAGCTCGAGTAAAAGTTTAGCAATATTTCTTGAAAGCAGGCATTCTGAGCACAGTAGAATTTCCAAAATTAACTCAATTCCAAATTTAACAAATTATACATCAACTAAATATTTAGACAGAATTTGAAACTTTTCTCCATTTTAAAATAACATCAACTGAAAAAAGTTACAAGAGATGAAAAAACAGGTTACAAAAGACCAGTTAAAATTGCTTTTTCAATTCACTATAACTCTCATGGATACATGAATTCTTCCTATACAAGAATGATTACTGCTTGCTTTAATTTTGAATTTCTTTTATGCTAGTCTACACAGTGTTGTTTATAAATAATTATGCATTCTGAAAATTATTGCAGTGCACAACGTGTTTATCTTGCCATCAAGCTGCTATAAAATCTGGCTGTTAACATTCAAAGATACATTAATAACTTCAATTTAAATTAGGAATACTGGCAAAGGAAGTCAAAGGTCAAAGTACAATACAAAATTACTGAAATGCTATTCATTTGTATCTTTACACGATTGATAGTTGTCAAAATTGGAACATAGTGGCAAAAAGTTTTTAGTTAATGTCTGCAGGCCAATCAGAAATTATAGACAATGAAAATAACTTAAGAGTCTACAAACCTGTGAAAAACAAAAACCTATGTGATTATGTAGGATGGACTGTGGATCAATGGCCATTTAGTTATCTGAACTGATGAGACAATATTTTCCTTGCACTATGGCATCGAGCAAGAACAGTGGATAAGCTCCACCCTAAATCAATTCAAAATTTCAGTTGCTTTCCAAACTGAGAAATTTCAATCCCACTGAAAGTATTATGATGATAATGAAGTAAACAGCTACATATAGTTTGAAAATGCAGTTTTTAAAAGCAACATTCTAAAAGGTATCTTTTCAGTCACAGAAATGTGAAATTATCCATATGGCTTGCAAACTGCATTTATAAAAATGCTTATTTAAAATCTTCTTTGCCTAACAAAAATACAATTTTTACAAGACTTCTGAAGCCAATGTTTTATCTTTGTATAAAAATATTAAATAGCATAGTTTTTATAAGTTTTTTAAGGCAGTTTGCATATATCTCAAAATTTTTAGCTAGCTAAGAAAAAAGTTATTAAAAACCTTCTTTATGGAAAGCATACAGAAAAATTGAAATTTCATATAATTTTAATGAAACATTATGCGACCAAATTGCTAAAATCTAACAGCCTATATTATATGGTCATTAACTAAATTATGGAATTAATGGTTTATTGCCAATCTTCCTAGAAACATCAGTCATCATGCAATCCTCCATTAGATCAAGATTTACATATTCAACTTTAAATCCAATTAACTCACAAAATTTTTAATTCAGGAAAGTTTACATAACATAACTTCATACACTATGAGCATTCTAATAGACATGTTCTTTCACAACTATAAAATTTAAAAACATAAAATTAACAGATAGAGGATTTTTTATAAATACATATGAAAACTGAAGAATAAAACTTACTCTACTTCATGTGTTATTTTGTTAACGTATATGCAATTATTGTTTGTAACTTCTTGGTAGTCACAATTTCGACACTGCAAGAAATGACAAATTGCATTAAAATAAAAAATGAGAGGAAACTAAAAACTTAACAATGATTGATCTCTTATTACCACGTAATTTAAGTGTCAATGATTACAATAAAAAATACTCCTACAGAATAATTATACAGAGAATATTACTGAATCAATTACAATACAAATGGAAGAGAGTTTTACTGTCCCAAGCAGTATGTGGCATATAAAGGCAAGAATCAAATAGGGGGTGGCAGGGGAACTTCCTTATTTGAAATGTGCACCATCCAGTGATATTTATTCCGAGAAGGGTGGGGTGGTGCTCATTGAAAAGAGCAGTGTCTAACGTTTTATGTCATGTAGCACTGATCATGCAGTGGAGAAGAGAGCAGCGCGCGTTCTCCGTAGAGTCGTACTTTTCAAGCGGCTGTTCAATCGTCGCTGTGCAACATGCATTCAGAAATAACTTTAATATCACCCCCATAGGTTATGTTCTTGATTGGAAATTGATTCTTTTATGGGTGGACACCTTTAAATAAACCAGTAATGTACAGAACCTCCCCCCCCCCGAGGTTTAAGAACCATCAGGACATCCGAAAACATCGAGCAGGTTAGGCAGTCAATTTTGAGATCTCCCAAGCGATCTACACGCAAACATGCAGCTGCTCTTAGGATGTCTGATCACTCTGTAAGACGAATTCTTCACGAAGTACTGCATTTTCATCCATATAAATTGGCAGTGGTGCAAAACTTAATCCACACAATTTTCTTTCACGAAAAAATGCATGTGCAGCCGTTCTTGGCAATATGCCTCATGATGGCCGTGTGTTCTTTAGCGATGAGGCTCATTTTCATCTTTCCGGTTGCGTGAATAAGCAAAACATGTGATACTGGAGTGGCACGAATCCCCGAGAACTTCATGAGCAGCCCCTCCATACAGAACATGTGACTGTTTGGTGTGCATTGTCCAGAATAGGCATCATTGGACCATGGTTTTTTTGAAGAAAATAGATAGTTATGCTCACTTCTGCTATATATGCCCAGATGATTGAGTTCTTTTTACCAAAACGTGAAGAAATGGATGTGGATGTCTGATTTCAGCAAGATGGCACCACAGCCCACACGGCACATACATCGATGAATCTTTTGCGAGAACATTTTTCTGGCACCTCATCTCCTTATGGGGCAATCTTCAGTGGCCAGTGTGCTCACCTGATTAAGCCCTATGTGATTTCTTTTTGTGGGGCTATCTGAAATCTCTAGTTTACAACGAATGTCCAAAGACCTTGGCTCAAATGAAGAACAATATTCAAGCTGCTATCAACAACATACCCTTCAATATGCTGTAAAAGTGGAAAGAAACTTCAAAACTCGACTATCTCAATGCATTGACCAGAACCGAGGACACCTTAATGATATTATTTTTAAAACATAATAAAAAAACTAAGTGCCTCTGTATAACTTGGAAAAAAATTAAACTGATATTGCTTATACTATTTGTGTTATTCACTTAAAATAAGGTAGTTTCCCTGCTGCACCTTATACTTACACAAGTACTATGTGGCACATAAAGGCAAGAATCAAATATATTTACACCATAAATAACCAAGTTTTTGAGCATAGCTACTGGACATTACACAAATCTATTTTTTTTTATTTGCTTTATGAAATTCACATTGATATTACAAAATTCGGTACTTACGAAAAAATCCCATCGACCACAAGAGATGATGCCCATCATGCCAAACCAAAAAAATCCATTTACTAAATACAAGAAAAAACGCTCTATTCTTATTTTTCTTTCAAATTTATTATATTATCATTTATTTATATTTAATTTTTCATTAAAAATTTCCATAATATTGCCATATTGTGGCTATTAACACATTTTTTGAGGCCAGTAAGATTCCATAACTTTGGAAATATTCAAAAAGCATGCTCTTCTGTAGTAGGCAGGTCCCAAATTTTAATCATTTTTTTTCTTTTTTTGAAAATGCATGATAGAGGGGGAAAGAAGTGTTTATTGAAGAATAATAGATAATATGTGTATCAAGGTTACACCAAACCCAGCATGTTTGAAGAAGACTTTTTCATTTTTGGCGAAAAATCACGTAGTTTGGCGTCTTTTCTTTCATAGGCAAAAATGGTCAATGGGTTTTTACGTAAGTACCCAAAATTTTACACTATTTACTGATCTAAAACTTTTAACACTAGAGTAGCCCAAGAGTTTTAGTACTAGTAGAATTCATTTTTTAATCACCTCTTTTTTTACAGTTAATGGAAATAAGTCTGTTTAGAAATTAATTATACTAGTAGCTTTAACTACAGTCTGTTATTTTAAAATAGACATTTCAAGACCATAGCAACCCTTCCTTCACTTATAAATGTACTATGTATCTTCATCACAAAAAGGGAACGGAGAGATTTCAATAAATAAAAGAATTCACTTTTTTTTAAAACTTTTTACACAGCAGTTATTATGAGGCATGATTTTGGAGAAGGTTTTAAAGTGTCTATTCTCAAGTAACAGATTATAATAAAAAAGTTTAATTGACCTGTCGGATTAGTAATGGACATGACTACTTTGTCTCATCCGGAAGTTTGTACGTTATATGGGATGGCATCATCGATAATAATCAAATGACGCTGCAAGCTGCGCAAAAGAACTTTTTTCACGGGATAGAACGCAGACGATTCCAGCATTAAGACGGTAACATGATTGAAAGACGCTTGAATGTAAAAGATGCTGATTTGTATTCATCTGTAAATAATCTCATCTATTTCCTTCTATGAATGTAATCACTTTGTAGTTTGTAGCAACTATTCATGTTTACATTAAATTTTCGAGTTTTCCATAAATTGGATTAATTATTGACAACCATTTCTGAAGTAAATTCACAGACATCATACTCCTAGATAGTAAGTACCGATCCTTCAATTATGTAGCCAAGTTTGGCGACTTTAGACAATTTCTCGCCAAAATCATTGCCAGCTTGGTATGATCTTGCTAATTTGGGGAGTTAGCCATTATATATTCACTATACATGACATATTAGAATTTTGCATATAATTTCACCAAAATTATTTACATATCTACAAAATTCACAATAATATCCTCTAGATACTTAGATCTTTCTACATAACATTCTGGCGATCTTTTCAATACACAGATTACTCATTTTGCTTAATGATAAAGTCACAAAGTAAAAGGAGGAGGTGAAACAGCAAAATAAAAAAAAAAAAAAAGATCCAAAAAAATGTCATGATCACTAGATGACACTGCGGTTTTTTTTTAGCCATAACAAATGTAAACATTTATTGTGTCGCTAGGTAGCTAAGCTTTGTAATGGAAGAAATGTTTATGTGTTTATGTGGTGGATTAAATTTATCAATGCTTGAAAATCTATTTCCTGCATTAGATAGGAATAGGGCTATTGCCCAGGAGACTTTTGACAAGAAGTTGTTACTTCATGGAAGGATTATGTTTATAACCTTACGTACAGATTTTCAAGTTCGTCAGATAATATTCTGTTCACCAATGATTACATTTTATTCCTCAAATTATAAAATTAATTTACTACATCAATGGTGAAAGGAATGTAGTACTTTTCATGTATGATTAATTTGAAAATCTTTTTCAGTCACCTCTTTCAGAAATATAACTATTAATAATACTTACTGTATATATGTTAAATTTAATCAGTACAGGTTCTTCGCATCTCTCATTTTGTAAATGCATATATCCTACCCACGTTTGATATAAACTGTGGTGAAATTTCAATGAATCTTATAGAATTTTGTGCTTCAGTCAGCAAATTTTCTTTACTGTCATAATGAGTTATTATTGTTTATGAATCAAATGTCAGTTTTGATTTTGATATTTTTGCCATTTTCTGTTAAAATTTTCGATATCTGCATTATTTTAGAAGGACTGAATTATGTTTCAAATTGATTCGACGAGATTTTTTAAATAGAACTCAGGTTTAAATTAAGTATTCTGAACACTTAGTTACTCTGAACTCTCTTTATATTGTTCATAATTAAAAAAAGAGCAGAGGCAGTAAAAATATATATATTCAAACTAATTCAATATATCTTTAATTTTGTCCTGCTTGAACTAACTTCTAATAAATAAATGCAGTATTTTAACTAAAAAAATAATTTGGATCTTTTGTATTTTAGAAGTACATGTGCCAAACTCTTTTTCCCCCAAATGAGTATGCAGACGTTGAGCTGTTGGCCATGGTTAAATTATATATTACTTTTCTTACCTACAACAGAGCTATTTTTTCTTTCGAAATTAAGTGTAGTCAACAATTTTTCAAAGTAAATCACTCTATTCCATTCAATAACCTAAGAGATGTATTTATGTTTAGAAAAATGTTATCATAGTTATAATGAGCTGATATTTTCTTGCTGTTTAAGTTTCAAATTGGTGCGTCTAGTTTTTTGAAAAAATTGTTGGATAATCTATATTTTAGGGTGTCCCTTCTATTATCGCCAAATTGCTGTTTCAATTATGGTAAGATGAGTAGTTGAATGTTATGGAAACTCTATTATGATGTAACTGGTTTCATAATTGCGGTGAATTTGATTGACGGGAAAATATTTGCAAGGGCTTATATCTGCATTGGATGTCAGTTAGGAAGTATGTTGCTCATTTTGTGAATTACATCACAAAATGGCTAATTGACTGGCATGTAAATGAAGATTTACTTAGTAGTCATTATAAGTGTCCTGTTTTGTAGAAACGAAATGCCTATAGTTGAACGTAAAGATCGTTCAGATGGCTTTGTCGGAAGAAAAGTTCATGCAAGAAATGCCACCGACAGTCCAGCAATGTGGTGATGTCAGTATACAGATTCTAGTTCAGATAATTTTAGGAAGTTTTTGGATGCTTTTAAATAATTTTGTATGCCACAGACTGAAGACACAGAAATTTTTAAATAAGGTAAGTGGATACTTCCTTTGTGTAGTGCGTAGATGCGATATGACGTATTTCCTTTATGTTATTTCATTGTTTGATTTAAAATGCAGTTTATTGAGATTATATATACTTTGTTTGGCTTTAGTATAGAATTGGGTGCTCCTTTGATTTTTAAGTGAAAATACACTCATTGCCATAAAAATTTGCACACCAAGAAAGAGTTGTCAGAATGAAACGAAATTTTACATATGCTCGATTGGAGACAAATCTAGGGATTGAGCAGGCCAGGTAAGGGTGTTAATGTGGTGGAGGCAGTCTTGTGAGATCCGTGCTGTGTGTGACCAAGCATTGTCTTGTTGAAAACAGGCTCCTAGGAGCCCTGCCATGAGTCGGCAACACATGTAGCTGAAGGATATCATGGATGTACAGCTGGCCTGTCATTGTGCCATGGATCAATATTACGGGTGACCAAGTACCGTAAACAATGGCACCCCATACCATCACACCAACTGTGGGAATGGTGTGTCGCTGCAAAGTGAAGGCAGGATTGAGGCATTCACCACAGGGCCTCCACACACGAACACGAATGTCATCACTGGTCAAATTGAATCTAGTTTCTTCGCTGAAGATGACCTGGTTCCATTCCATTGAAGTCCAATCTTGTCATGTGCGACACCACTCCAAACGAAGGCATCAGTGGGGTGGGTGTCATTGGCAGCATATGTAATGGCCGTCATGATACCAGATGTCCTTCAATCAAGCACCTTGCGATGGTTCGGGAAGACACAGGGACCCATAATGAAGCTGCTGCCTGTGTCTGGATAGCGGCGGCCATTGAGGCAGTTGGCTCTACACGTGCGTGTCATATGATGTGACGGTCTTCTCGACGACTGGTTTGTCGAAGGCATCCTGAGCCCGGTTGCCATGTAAATGGTGTCTCTTCTGTCCACGGGTTTCAACACCTCCTCATAGTAGAATCAGAATGGCCTACTTGTTGAGCACCCAGCTTCCATCATCCCGATGATTCTTTCCCTCTCGAACTCTGACAGCTGCTGATATTGGCTTCAATAGCGGCGTAACGACATGTGTACCTCAGAGTTTCCTTAGCAAAAGATTAAATACACTCAAACAAGCTCTGCTTACTTATTTTATACTCCAAGAAGAACAAAGTTCAACACTCTCTAGTGACATTACGCAATGCACAATCACGCTGCATTTCTAATCATTTCAAATCTACCCGACATGCACCTTCATGCCAAGTTTCATTATGATCCCACAATTATTTCTAGGTGCAAAAATTTTTATGGCAATGAGTGTAGGTTGATGTGTACATAGACAAAGTCAAGGGAGTGCACAATACTGAGTTTGTGTAATTCTTTGATTTGTTATTTTGGTTTTGTGTAGCGGCCATCTTGAAATTTATTTCAATATCTCTTTTTCAATGATTAAAGACTGGCAGTGAAAGAAACAAGTTCAATTAAATAAAAAAAATATAACAGTAATTATATAAATAATCCTGAAACAATCTTATAAGTACTGTTTTATATTGTTACATATGGGGATGTGCTATAGGAGGCTCTTTGAAAGAGTGACTCTTTTGTTAAATTTGCGTTCAATTTGCAAGCCCCCTGTTCTTTCCCACCAGCAGCTGAGCGGCAAAAGTTGATGAACACTAGCAGCATGGAACACTTGAATAGTTCTACAAATTCAAATTTAAAATTCTTGTGCACAATGGTTCTCATGCTGTACCAAGATTTAAATCTTAATTTTTAACAACCATTTATTTACTTGAATAAGTCACATTGATTTCATGATATCATAAGTTATTTAATACAAACTCATCTCATAAAAAATCCAATATTCATTACACTCATTTTCTGTTCGTACATTTTCACTCGTTACACTTTTTTCCACTTCTTACATTGAATTTTTTGTTACACTCATGCATGTAAGTAATGTTAATTATAAGCAACACTATGTTCATTTCTATTTATTACAAAAACCTATTTCAAACAGAAAAGAAGGGGGGAATGAATTTATCTTGTTTTCTGTAACTGAAATAAAAGTGCAAATAGTCTATCACTTTTGTATAATTCCAGAAATTTATTTGACTTTAAAATCTAATGATTGCCTGCTTTCATGCACGGAACACAGATGCACATTAATTTCACATATGTTATCTGCAATACTTAATTAATTCCCAATTCACTACATTTTTATAAGCATACAGTAAATATCCCTGTATTTACTAACAATCCAAATGTTCTGAAAAGTTATATAAATTCTTCTGATTGTGATCAGGCATGATATAAATGCTGCTCATCTTTGGAGCTTTAAATATACTTGAATTCTTTATTCCTAAGTTTTTATTCTTCATTCTTACAGTTCTATAACCACTGCTGCATCCAAGGACAGAACATGTTCCATTATATCCCTTATTCATAGCAAAAATTGATGTCAAATCAATATTTCTGCTATTATTACTTATGCAAAATACTATGGTAAGGTGAATGAGTAATGAGTGCAGCACCCTCTATAAATAATGTGACAAAAATTGATCCTTTTGGGGGAAAAGTGGCAATACAAGTTTCACCTCTTTCTTTATACTCCATAGATCAAGTATACTCTACTCTTAAAATTGACAGAACTTACCACGTGTTAAGAAGTTTTTCAGCTTCTAAAACATTTTGATATTTTTACAAATACTAATTAGAATGCTGGGAAATGCATAAAACAGCTCTCATAATATTAAGAACATACTAATGGATCTTAAGAGACAGATAATAAGCAACAGAAATCAGAGAAGAACAATCATAAATCAGAATAAACAGTAAATTTGCAGGATTATAATTCTGAAAGTTACAGAGCCTTCCTCTTCAGCTTTGAGAGTACAAAATGATGAAAAGAAACATAGCCTATGTGAAAACAGAGAAAAATTAAAGGAAATTTCTAGCTAAATGACCGTAAACAATGCCATTAGTACCACCTACTGATCAGCAAAAAGCAATTAAGAAATATATTTTGGAAAAGGTGGGCCTCCTTTACTGTTATCTTTTTAAGAAACTATTTCTCAGTTCACTTTTCAGTGAATAAATGATATAAACCGCTTCATATTCTACAATTTTGGCCATAGCTCTTAAATTTTTTTCCGTTATTCTTGCATTTTCATCATCTGAACTCCTGCAGCAGTACTAGTAGGTTTTATTTATCTTTCAAAATTATATGCCTACATACTTATTCACCTTATGTCGATTCCCACTACTTATTACTAGTTTCTTTAATATGAAAAATCTAATTAAAAAGAGAGAAAAAAGGGAAAAAAAATGAGAAACTTACTGCATACAGGAGAACTTTGTTTTCTTTGTCCTCTCTTGGATACAACATATTATTGCTGAAATATATTGAATATACATTCATTATAATTTTAAGAGACATCATATACCGTAAATTTAATATAGAAATAATTATTAAACATACTTAAATATAATTATTAAGAGTTCAACCCTGTTATACCATATCTACTTAGAATTAGAAAATTCACATTGTGATACCTACTTATTTTCCATAACTAGGTTTTACCTTCCATCATTTGCCACATATCTTCTTTTTTAATGGAATGTACTAGAGAAAAGCAGTGCGTTAAGTTTCAATTTTTACTGAGGCCTCCCCCTCTCCATATTATGTACAAACTTTGACAGTATAAAAATTACACTGCTTAAGACTTCATAAAAATATGACATAATTTTACTCTGATAGTGTTCTACAGCTTTGCCCTCTTACATTTTAAGTATGAGTAACTATTGTTTTCTGAACATAAGAACTGCATTTTTTGACAAAACAGATTTTTAAATTTTAAATAGAATTTTATATTAGTTGTTGATTACAATACGCTTATAGAAATCTAAGATTTTACTTTTTGTACTAACTTACATTTCTTATATAGTTAAATTTTGATTATCTACAACCATGTAATTTGTGAATACTTAAGATCTGCTCAATTTGGAATATAAATGAACAAAATTTTTATTATCAGAAAATTCAGTTTATTACACTTCAAGGCAATTTTTTATTATATATATACATATCAAAATAAAATATACTATCAGACATTTTTACTGAAGCAGTGAATTTGATTTTTGAAATTTATTGGTATTTGCTGTGCCCACAATGGTGCTTTCTTTCTACGACAAACGTGGATCATGCATCTCAGCAAATTTTTTGCTTTACCTAAATTTCTATTTTGGATGCTTCTTCCACTGTCTTTTAATACTAATTTTATATTTAAATCATTAAGTAAATTTAGAATTATGTGGCTACATTTAAATTTAAATGCACTTTATAACTAGTTTGTTTACATTCAGCATAACAAGCGAGTATGTTTATAACAATTATGAATAGGGACACAATCTTGAAAATAGCACTTGTAAAGAACTTTCTGGAAGTATAAATGGAAAGCATGATACAGAAAAGGGGCTAAAGAATACAGAAATTTTAATAAATTCAAAATTCCAATTCTAGCACATTACGTAGAAGTTTCACATTCACTAAATGTAATGGCTGAATTACCATACAAATTTAAGTTTGGAAAATTTACTGCTGGTGATTTCAGAAACAGTATATTTAATTTTTCTCTCATTTAAGAGCATAAAAATTACACTGAAACCAATTTCATTGATGAACGTAGAATCTTTTTTATCAACATTTCTTTAATATGATTTATTATCTCCATGATATAACTGCATTAAAATACACAGTCCAGTCACATTAATGTGACCATCTGTCAAAAGCCAGAATAACCACCTTTCGCAGAGCGGACTGCTGCGAGACGTGCAGGAAGAGAGTCACATAGGTCCCTGAAGGTGTTCTCTGGGATGTTGAGCCATGCCGACTCTAATGCCGTGGCCAGCTGCGCTAGATTACGCGGTTGAGGATCCATGGCGCGAACAACTCGATCGTGATGGTCCCACAGATGCTCGATTGGGTTTAAGTCAGGTGAGTTTGCTGGCCAGGGGAGGACGGTAAACTCATCCTGGTGCTCTTCGAACCACGCACGTACACTGGCAGCTGTATGGCACCTCGCATTGTCCTGCTGGAAGATGCCATCATCCTGAGGAAAAACAATGCGCATGTAGGGGTGAACATGGTCCGCAAGGACAGATGCGTACTTGTATTGATCCATTGTGCCTTCCACAATGATCAGTGAACCTAGAGAATGCCAGGAAAACATTCCCCAGACCATAATGCTCCCGCCTCCAGCTTGGACCGTTCCGGCAATGGTTGCAGGGTGGTTCCTTTCAGAGGTTTCACGCCTTATACGCCAACGTCCATCTGTCCGATGGAGCATAAAACGCGATTCATCCGAAAACGCAACCTGTCGCCACTCAGTGGACGTCCAGCTGCTGTACTGGCGTGCAAATTCTAGCCTTCGCCGTCGATGAACAGCAGTCAGCATAGGTGCACGAACCAGGCGTCTGCTTCGGAGGCCCAGACGCAGCAATGTTCGCTGAATAGTACTTTGGGAGACACTTTTGGTAGCCCCTTGGTTCATTTTGGTGGTCAGTTGCTCAACGGTAGCCCGTCTATCTGCCCGAACGCATCTCCGCAACCGTCGTTCGCCTCTGTCATCTATGGCCCGTGGTGCACCACATTTGCCACGTCGCTGATTTTGGACAGTCCCATTTTGCCATGCACGGTACACTTTTACCACGGCGGCACGCGAACAGTTCACAAACTCAGCCGTTTCGGAAATGCTTCCACCCTTGGCCCGAAAGCCAATGATCATGCCCTTTTGGAAGTCGGATAAATCGCTTCGTTTCTGCATTACGCCAACGATTTAAATGTTTTCCGAAGCCCTCACACACCCTTTATATACACTCAACTGCACTGTGCTGCCACCTGCCTTCTGTGATTAGTTATTTAACTCTGACATGGAAAGTATGTGGTGGTCACATTAATGTGACTGGACTGTGTATAATAGTTACATACTTAATAAATATTGTTTAAAAAATTACTGTACATTGACTCGTAAAAGTAATTTAAGGTGTGACTATATTATACCAGTTATTGGGCAAGTAATTGAGATTTCATGTAAAAACTAGATAGGGCAAATGTAAACAAAACTCGGCAAGACGACTATAATTTGTAAAATTCATTATCTGCACAACCTTTGGTCCTAAAGCATGCAGATTATCGGAATTCTACTGTATATATATGTAATATAAAAATCTAATTTTGCTAATAATAATTTCTAAATCTTAAGTAGAAAATCCCCCCCCTTATTGTAACTAAAATTTAAAGTGTTATTATTAATGATGACCTATTTGAGAAAATGTTTATATTAATAAAAACATCTCTACTGTCTAATTACCCTTATCACCAAACCTTTACTCATTAGAAAAATATCACAATTTTGATAATAGTTACAGAAGTGCTAAACTTTTATCTCAGCGGTTCCAAATGGCAGTTGGTATAGACCCCCCTGGGGGTTGATGAAGTTTTAAAGAGGGTAACTGATGATCAAAGGAGTGGATAAATATGCATGGACAAGTTATCAGCATAATAATCCCATTGATTACAAAAAAAATAATATTGTAAAATTGATAATTAATTGCTTATCGATATAAAGCTATGTTATGTACTAAGGAAGAAATTGTACACAAACTATAATGGAAAAAGAAAAATTACTGATTTTAAAAATGAATAATTTTTTAATACAAATTTTTTGGCACTTATGTATTATCCTGTCGACAATGAAACTGTTGCCAAGCAGTGCAATTTAGCACCAATTATAGATAAGCAAGACGTGACAACACACTTTCATTTGATTGTAACCCTGATCGATTCTTGATAAGCCATGCTTTGTTTTTTGAACAAAGATGTAAATGAAATGTTACTGCAAGTATTTTTTTTCCTTTATTTAAAAAACTGATTATTCATTCAGAGATAAACTGAAGGGTCAGCTGAATATGGCTGACACAACAGTAATAAATAGAAGTATGAAGGAAGTTGGTCTCATAGCATTTTAAACAAAGCTTCTTGCAAAATTGGAGGACCTAACAAAATATCAGAAATCAATATAGCCCTTTTTATGAGGCATAAAAATGAACTAGATTGAATACTAACTTTTTTTTAAATAGAGAGATGTCAGTTCCTTCTAAAATAGCAATTTTATGACAAAAATTAAAGAACTGCATTAAAACTGAAAGCATAACATTCATTAAAACTGAAATTTTGTACGATTAGAATCTCATTTTATTTCTGAAAACTTGCTTATGTTTCTAAAATAATAATAATAATACAAAAACAATAAAATAAAAATCTGATAAACTATTTTTTCAAAGCTTTTGCTAATATTCTTAATCTAATTGTTATCTTTTAAAAATTATTTATGAAATAATTTAAACTATGATTTTACTGTATTATGCTTTATATTATAGAGGAAAACGTAATAAGGTTGATGATGAAAAATACTTTAAAAAGGGATCAAGATAAGAAAAAATTATATATTCAAAATCCATATGTTCCATTCTGGATTCACTAAGAGCACTCATCTAAGTACTTATGTTGCTTTATTGCATTTTATTCTATAAAGTATGCCTAAAATAAAGATATGTACCAAATTCCATTACTACTTCTAACTGGAAAAGAAAATTATTAGCATCATGTCTTCTTTTCTATGCTATCACACTTAATTTTCACTTGTTATATATATCTTATAAATATTTTAAGAAAAACTCAAAACTGTTTTAGAATAAAGAATAGTTA
>KK112097.1:449302-471131 GCA_000611955.2 Stegodyphus mimosarum
ATATATATATATATATATATAAATGTAAGTATAGACAAAAAGTAAGAATTTAGAATAAATTTTACACAAAGATCCAAAAGAACTGAAACTGGTACTGAATTTGACTTCTTTTGGGTCTTTGTGTAAAACTGATTCTAAATTTCTTACTTTTTGTCAATACTGATCAATTTTGATATTACACAGAAATACTTGGAATAATTATGTTTTTAAATTTAAAAAAAAATGTGATACTGCAATATACACATAATATATATGAAACAACATTTTTATTGCACATGTATCTTAAAGACAGTTTAAAGATTTCAGTTAAAGAATATTTCTGTGTCACTTGCATATCGTAAAATTATTGGAATAAAATTCTGGTAATCATGTAGTATGCAGTCTTCTACTTTTAGTTGGTTATTTCTTATATTATGCCACTACAATGCTATTTTGAAACCTGAATAAGGATAAAATAGCGTGGAAAAGAAATGACTAAAACAAGAACTAATTTTAGTGTTGCTATCTAAAAAATAAATAAACTAAAAGTGGTAGTTCACATACTAGAATATGACCAAAATTTTTAACAGCAAGTAAGATATGAAACTGAATTAAACTGGAAAAATTAGCCAATGCAGTGCACTTACAGAAATATACATTTATATATCCCCAATTTGGCAATCAGTGTGATATTTAACAATAAAAAAACATACGAAGGAAAAATTCAGAAAAGTTCTTGGGCAATTTTCTTACTCACCATTCCTGACAAAATTTTATACCCACAAATCCAGGGCCTCCAGTGTTTAAAGTTCCACCTTTTTGTGAATAGCTAAAAAAGATAATAATTTTATTTCTATATACCTTTACTTACTTTACAAAATAACATAAATTTTATAAAGGGAAGATTAACTTCATACAAATTTACATGCAACATTCATAGTCCCGCAGCCTCTGAATACAAAACATTTAAGCTGCTTGTTTGCTTCACATACTAAGCTCTTCATGACTCTCAAGAATATAGACAGCCTGTAGAAGCATCTGAACATCAAAGCTATTCTCTGAACATATCTCACTTTTCTGATTTCTTTTAATTTTTGGAAGAGAAATTTTAGCCAGTTAAACAATTTAACAACTATCTAGACTAAATATAAGACAAGAACTGTACAAGTGTATCTTTTTATGTACATTGTTAATATAGGTAAAAATATTGCGTAATATTGTTAACTCATTAATTACGGTAAAATATCAAATAAACTTGCAAAAGTGAAAATACATTTATAGTAATAATTTATCAATGCACTTAAGCGATTTTATATAACACTTTAATAATCTAAAATTATCAAAAAAATAGCTAAATACTTAATTTGTTTTATTATTATTCTATCCATTAATAACCAACAAAAGTAAACTTTCCATGGAGCACTTAGAAAAATGGTTACGGCAATATTAAGAGGTTTAATCACCTAACTCAACTACAAGTCACGCTAAAATTAATTATTTCAGAAAAAAATATAACAACACTATTCAACTCACGTCATAACTCAGCTGCTATTCTTATTGTTTTACAATCAAATCAAAGAATGAATCAAATAGTAACAAAAACAAACTTCCCACTGATAGACAATGTAGACAAATGCCTTGTTTTGCACCCGCTAAGTCTTTCTGCCCACAGGACGAAATATAAAGCTTAGGTGCGAAAGAAAGGCAAATAGAAAGAGGACAATTTTGTTTGAGAGAAAAATAATTTCGTAGGCCTCGATACGAAACTATTAAAGCCATGTAAACAATCTTGTTAAAAAAGGCCCAGACTAAAGACAGAAAGGAAAGAGAAGTGTAAAAAATATACCGTTTAATCTACTAGTAATGTTTTTAGTCCAAACGGATTTAGTCCCGAAGGACTATTACTTTCGTTTTGCGATTTTGCGTTGATTCACTCTGAATGCCCGATTCACTTTTCAAATTGTTGCCACTAAATGTTATCGCTCTGCATTAAAGTTTAAAAAAGGAAAAATCTGCAGAAATTAATGCATGTTATTATTATTATTATTATTATTATTTTGTCGTAGCTTTCCCTTCAAAAATCGTCTGCGTGCGTTGCACGGGAAAATAAAAAGGAATTTTAATTACAGTTCTAAATAAATAGCCAAATAAATGTGAAATTCGTAACAATATTCTCTAAAACTTTAACGAATTTTTCATTAACAAACTCAAAGATTTCAAAGCCAGCAATACCAACGTTGTACCGAAAAAACATTTTTATCTCCAGCGCGTGAGAGCGTGTACCGAAATTTCTAAAGATATGCTCAATTTAAAATTATTTTGCGATATTGCTGTTGAACTGAATTTTATGGTTTAAGTGCGAAGAACATGGTATTTAACAAATAAAGGTAACACACAGAATGTTAAATAAACGCCCTTTGGACGTAATTTAAAATCTGAAACATTTCAGATTTTTTTAGTTTTTAAATATTAAATGCACGCACTCTTTTTTTTTTTCAGAATATCTAACGTAGAAAAATCAGTAAATTTGTTTTATGATTTCATTAATTATCTTGAATATATCAGTAAGGGTAGTTGTGCGGCTATTCGATTCGTTGTTAATCTTATTTGTAGAGATTTCAGGTCTCTCAGACCTAGGAATTTTCGGCTTGTTTCCCTCTTAATATTTTTATTTCCTGCAAGCATTGGTGGTGTTATCTTCTTATTATGAAGAACTGGCTCCTCAGTATTTTTAACTCTTTTTTGCGTGTCTTGACCTCGTGGTCCAAAATTTGATTTGTCATGATCATGAGTCTTCGATTATGTTTTTTTTGTTATTAGCTGAGTTTTTCGGACATTTTGAAAAATTGACAACTTTTCCCGCTCCGCAATTACAGTAGGCAAGCTTATTCATCCATTTTGCCTGGCAGTCAAAACTTTTGTGCTGGAATGCACATCTAACGCACCTTGAAGAGCTATGTCTCCTAGGAGCCTTATGAAGGGAATTTACACTCATTCGAGGAATGAAAAAAGTAATGACAATTATGGCACTAGGCTACGGCTTGGCCTTGGCTACGGCCCCCTTGAATTTCTAAGGTTCCACAGAAACAGAGAAGAACAATAGATATTTAACACCGTAAATTTTTTTATGCGTCAGGTTCATTAATTACTTATAATTGAAGAATCACATGGGCAGCCGTGTTTTTAATCTGACCATTTATGCAACCTTAAGAATATTGAAACCTTCACTAATGACTTCATCTTTGATTTCATCTGTCGAGAAATCTGAAGGTAATCCTCTAAGTCTGTGATCCTCAAACTTTCAATATTTGCGATCCAATTTTCAACCATAGTTTTCATCGCACCCCTCCCCCCAACCATACAATAACAATGTACTGAATGCAATAATAATATACTTTGACGCTAAAGCTACAAAACGACCTTAATTATAAACCGTGCAAATTATTAACATAAATATTAAATTTTGTATATGTTACTTTTAAGTAATAGGATAAATAATATACTACTTCTTTCTAATTTCATAATTCGAACAGATTGTAAAATAAATTTTTCTATTTCGTATACTATTACCATTTCCAGCATTCTATCTTTGTGAAACCGGATTTTCTGCGGTGGCTGCTCTGTAGATAAAAACTTAGTATAAACATTGAAAAAGAACTTAGTGTCAATTTCCAATATTAAACCTGCCTCTGAATAACTTTGCATTGCAAGACAAGCTCATGGTAATCACTAGTAATTATTAAACTTGTTCTTAATTTAGTATTGATAAATCAATTATCAGATACATTGTGTAGCATAGATATATTTATAGTAAATGTGTATTTTTATTTTGTCAGAATGTATTTTGTTTTGCTTCTTTTGAGTAAATTAATAATTTTTTAAAGAATCCTTTATTTCTAAATTTTAGATAGGCTAGCGCCCCCCACATAGGGTTATCACGCCCCCAAGGGGACGTGCCCTACAATTTGAGAATCGCTGCTCAACCTTGATTGGTCTAATAATTTTTGGATAAACAACATAATGCTGCACATTATTTTGATTAAGGGGTCTAGTAAGAGTCCTATGATCATCTTCACTCCCAGGGGTAATTTTTAAGAATTTGCCTGAAAATGTTTCCTTAAAAATAGCAAGCTTTTTAATAAAGTCATTGAATTTTAAAGAGATAATAACAATAATTGGTTTAATCGTAACAGCAGAAGCTTCAGCACATGGGACGGCATTATCTTGTTCCATAACCTTGACATCAATATTAGAACATTCCTTAGAAATATTACTTAACAGAGAAAAATTTTAGTCCTATCAATACCTAAAGACGTTTTTTTGGAGTCGGCGGTCCTCTGAGAGGAGGTAAAACCGGCTTTGCCCTGAGACTCTTGCGTGCGTGTTTTGACTTAGGAATCCTTTATAAACTAGAAATAGTTTCATTTCATTACTCAAATCATTTTTAATAACATCAGCATATTTTACTTTTTCTGCATTATCAGAATGATATTTCTTAATAGAAGGGCAGTTAGCTACATCATTGTCCTTAGAATCAGATACACTAACATTTTTAGAAATATCATCACGCAAGACATAACAATACAAACATAAATTTTAACATCTTTCACAAACACATCACATAAAGAATTCTTATAGGTCCGGTTTTGGCCTCCTCTGATTTCGCTGATATTTACAAGAAGGCTCACCACGTAAAGAGTTAGTCGCGTTATAAAACCTTAAGGGGGCGGACACGCAAAGATGTCGAGCGTCGTACCGCTAATGGTATGATGTATTTGCCAGGTGGCAGAAATCCAGTGTGCTGTAACATATACCTGCCAGGTGGCAGAAGACTTGTATATAACTGTAAATAAACGTACAGTAAATATCTCGGTAGAATTAATTCACGCAACAATACAGATCAATTGGATGCTAGATTTTTGAGTTCTTCTTAACTGAAAAGCTAGGATTTAATGCGAAGAAATTTGAGATAAGCCCTTTTTCATTTTTCCAGTCTTGAACGAAATTGAATTGTGGAATAAAAAATTTATTACTTGTTGATTATTATAATTGATATAATTTAATGGTAAAATGGAGGCTATGGATAAGGCAAAGAAGTTTCGTACGGTCACGTGTAGGTTAACTACTAGCAGAAGTTAAGCAGAAGCTGCCTGTAGCTTAACAACTGAGCAGTGAAATAGAATCTGCTTTGTTTGAAAAGGATGAATCCACGGATGAAAAATTAAAAGAATCACTGGAAATGTTACTTGAAAAATCGCAGTTGTTGAAACAATATGAATCCGAGATTGAAAAAACTTTGAAACTTAGTTACTGAACAGGAGTTAGAAACGGAAAAATTTCAGCTCAGAAATATCAGTAAAGAATTATAAGTTTCAAACGCAAAATTCAGGAAAAAATAAGGAAAAACGCTTATAAAGTTGAACCTAAAAATTTTAACGAGCAAAATGTATCTACGAAGTTAAAAACTTCTCAACTGAGTGCTTTAAAATTGCCAAAATTAACGATTTCTAAATATTACTGTGATCCCTGTTCTTGGCTTGAATTCTGGAATCAGTTTCGTAATTCTGTACTCCAAAACGAAAGTCTCAACTCTGTTGACAAGTTTTTGTTATTTAAAATCACTTTCGGGAGGTTTAGTTTTAAATGCTATCAGTGGATTATTATTTACTAGTGAAAAGTATACGGAGGCTATTGATATACTAAAAATAGTTTCGGCAGAGATGACCTTCTAATTAACGCGCCTATGAATAAATTGCTGAATTCAGAACCTGTAAAATGTTTCGGAAACATGGCTGCCTTTAGGTAGACTTGCCAGATTTCTGAAATGTTCAACCGGGACACCTGAATGCCCCCTCTCAGCGTCGCGGGTATTCAAGGGTACACACACTTTGCGGGTTTTAGAGTGCTTTAGAGGGTAGTTTATTCTCAATGTTATGAATAAATGGTTATTGATTAGAAACCTGAACGAGGGATAATAATAAATGACATATAAATTAAAAAGTTATATTTCTTACATGTTAATATTTATAAATTGCTTGTAATGCTTGTAAGAAGAAACACTTTGAGCGAGGAACAAAAATTTGAACAATATTTACATCTTTTCATTATCTAGGACGTTTTTTAGAAAGTCTTTTTTGTTTTTAATCTTCTTGTAAGAATCATCGCAAGCTGAACCGATATTAATTTTACATGTCATCAAGTCTTTAATCGTAGATTCCTTCATCAAACCCCTGTCGTCAGTCCATGCGTTGTTCATCAAAGAGTTCATCATCTCTCAACTGGTGCTGATGTCCCAGAAGGCATACTCAACAATTTTGATTAGACTGAGGGCTGCTATGTGATTCTCGTTAAAGTGACAAACAGCCTGAGCCATTTTTCTTCTTGAAATAATCACATCTCCGGTAGTCTTTTCTTCCTTCCACTGTTCCCAATTTGACTGCAAATACTCGTTAGCAAACACAACTCCGCCAAACAGCCGATCATTGTTTATTTTCATATCGGGTACATCAAAAGACAGCTATTAATAATTTCAGCAGAAGTTTCAGCGTTTTCCCAATCAACAGCATTTGTTTTGGTCAGACTGACCCATGAAAACTGTTCAGCGTTTCCATAACTATTCGCCCAGAGGTCCAAGTACGCGATGCATCTTTTATAAAAGCCATGACATTTGTCTTTTACACTGGTACGAACTTACTCATCTAGATTTTTGAAGATGTTCTTTGCGTCCTAGGCTATACTTGAGTCGATGGAAAAGATTGTTTTTTCCTGCTCTTTTCACGTCAGTGAAGTTAATGTTGCAGTTATCTACACTAAAGCCAACTACTTTGATATTCAAATCTTTTAGCAACAAGACAGAGTATAGGTGATTTGTAAGAATTTCATATGTTGCACCCGCAACAGATTTGAAATTTAACAGCAACATTTGCACACTTGAATTAGGATTAAAGTAGCGCAAACAATTGGCACAAAAGTTTTATGTCCTTTCTGTTTGATGCATCCTTACTTACAATTACGAAGTTTGACTTGGTCAAGTCTTCTTAAACACTTCTTGAGCTAAAGGAGCTATTACATTTAAAACTATTGTCTCACACTTAGTTATTCCGAGTGAGAATTTATGGCCAAAAAGCTTAGAAATTAGTTTTGATAAGCAAGAATTTGAATTGAAACTTAGGCTATGGTTTGCTGTGTGGTAAGCAAAGATCGCTTCTTTCTCTGCTGAGTTTTTGTCATTAGAGCTCGCAGTCTTAAAAAAAAACTGGTCGGTTTTGATGAGCTAGCAGTACATCCTAAACTCTTTTTGTGTGTACTCGACTGCAAATGATCTTTTATATCGGATCGATAACCGTGAGTAACCGAAAACTCATTTACAATGTGAACATTTAACTCTATCGTCTTGATTTTGATTACCAGTACCAGTACATATTTTCTTCAACAAAAGAAATTTATTCTGTAAATCCTAGGTGAATTTACACGATAGTTTTGGCATTTTAACAGAGAATGCATAAATTTTAAACATAAATAAAATAGCCCTAGCTCACTAACGTAACAGGCACCACCGGCAGGGACTGACAATTAACTGACTGATCTTATCTCTGCCGCAAGAGCTAAAGCTGCACCCCTTAGTGCTGAATATTGGACTCTCCCAGAAACCCTCTGGCGTTGCGCATAGATAGGACAAGACGATACGATGACAATATTATTTATTAGCAGATCATCACTCTTTTATTTTTCACTTTTCTATACAGTACATAAGTAAGTGATAGAGTAATTATCCTAAGTAATCCCTCACAGTTAATTATTTTTAGACTTGTTTGGTCATAATTATTCATAATCACATCTATAAAATCAAATTTAATAGCTCTTGTAGTAAAACACACGAATACACAAATGTAGCATTTCATTGGTCTTACTCCTCGACCTTGCCTGGGCTTCACTTGAAATGTCCCGGCGTAGTCAATTCCAATTTTGGAGAAATTTATATAAATTCTGATGATGAAAAAATATCTCACAGACAGGCAGACGACTCTAGTGGCCTAAACATTCCGCCCGGCGTTGAAACATCGTTTCAAACTAAATAGCTTTTACAAAATGAAATTATCATAACAATATTAAATTATGCAAAAGGTATCATTAAAATATTCACAAAAAAAACATAATATGAAATTATGCAATGAAACTAAAATATTCTCAAAACAGATGCACAGAAGCCTTGATACAATTTAGGAACATAATTAAAGCAAAGTACAATTGTTATATTGATGATGTCCTATTTGGTTCAGACACAGTAGAGGACGCAGTAGAGTTAATTTCACAACTAAGTGAACTTTTACAAAAAGGTGGCTTTCAATTGCATAAATGGTGTACAAATGATCGCTCAATTTTGGAAACTGCTTTGAGTGCTCGGAACTCAAATTCTTCATGTACAGTAGTTGATACTAAATCAATAAAATTATTGGGTTTAGAGTGGTATCCAACGCAAGACGAGTTTACTTGTCATTTTGGAAATTTCGAAAACAGAGAGTGTTCTACTAAAAGAATAATTTTATCTTCTATTTTGAAAATCTTTGATCCACTTGGTTGGTTAGCACCTTTTATAGTTGCAGCAAAAATCTTGCTTCAAGATATATGGAAGTCACAAATCTCGTGGGATGATCCCTTGCCAGAGGAAATCAATCAAAGATGGAAAATCTATTGTGAAGATATCGCAAATCTTGAATGCATTCGTATTCCTAGGAGAGTATTATTGCTCAAATCTACAAATGTAGAACTTCATTGTTTCTGTGACGCATCAGAGAAAGCTTACGCCGCAGTGATTTATTTAAAGTCTTCAAATCATTCTTCAGTTTCGGTGCAGCTACTAACATCAAAAACTCGAGTAGCTCCCCTCAAAGTAATCTCTGTTCCTCGTTTAGAACTCTGCTCTGCAGTTCTATTAGTGCATTTGGTTCAAGCTGTGCAGAATTCATTGCAAATTCATGTTGACGATATTTACGCATGGAGTGATTCAATGATAGTTTTGTCCTGGATACAATCAGAACCAACACGCTGGCAAACCTTCGTAGCCAACCGCGTTTCAGAAATTCAATCAGTCTTACCTTCATCGCATTGGAATCACATAAAAGGAAAACAATGATAGTTTTGTCCTGGATACAATCAGAACCAACACGCTGGCAAACCTTCGTAGCCAACCGCGTTTCAGAAATTCAATCAGTCTTATCTTCATCGCATTGGAATCACATAAAAGGAAAGGAGAATCCAGCTGATTGCGCATCAAGAGGTCTTTTGCCTTCAGAACTTTCTACTCATGACTTGTGGTGGACAGGTCCTCAGTGGCTTAATTCAAATAATATTCCGTTCTCTGTCAACTTACCATTTTCAGAAGAGTCTCTGAGGGAACAACGGAAAAATATTTCTTGTTCAATTAGAACAGTCGCTTCGCAAATTCCAGTCCTTAATGAAGTTTCATCATTTTTGAAACTTAAAAGAATCATCGCATGGTGTTTTCGGTTTGCGAATAATTCAGCTAAATCTACCGCAACAAGGATTAAGGGTTACCTTAAAACTGAAGAATTGCAATACGCTAGAAATGCAATTGTTAGAGTAGTTCAAATGGATGAGTTTTTTAATGAATATAATCTTCTGAAAAAGAATCAACCGTTAAACTCAAATAGTAAGATCCTTTCTTTGAACCCGTTTATCGATAAGAATGGACTTATACGCGTTGGAGGAAGATTAAGACAATCCAACATCGCGCAGGACAGAAAATATCCTATTTTGTTGCCCAAGAAACATCACATAACACAGATTATAGTGAATCATTTTCATATATCCCATCTTCATGCTGGCCCCCTGCGAGAGTGTTCCTCTTGATACAGAATTCAAATTTCAGGAACGGATAAAGAAGGTAAAAAATTAAGTTTTAAAGTTAATTAAGTTAATTAAGTTTTTCGAAATTCCCAGGCAATACTTCAGTGATATGTGTTGGATATTTTTAGAAGTTCACATATTTCTAATGCTAGCCACAAGGGTTATGGCTCTGTAGCATATTTTAGATTTGAGAAGAAAGGCAAATGTAAAACAAGTTCCATAATGTCAAAATCCCGTTTAGCTCCATTAACAAAGGTAACACTTGTTAGATTTGAAATTTTAGAAGCATTAATTTCTGCAAGATTAGGTTCGCATTTGCAATCGATATTTATGCTGTTGGATAAGGGAAATATATTTTACTGGACTGATTCTCAAATTTGCATTCACTGGATCAAGGAACCTGCCAACGAGTAGAAACAATTTGTTAGAAATCGTGTAGCAGAGATCAAGGAAAAGACTAATTTAAACAACTGGCCCTTTTGCAATGGGAAAGGCAACCCCGCTGATAAACTGAACGAGGGGATGAATGCTGAAGCTCTAGTTAATGATAGTGTTTGGCTTTCTGGGCCGCCTTGGCTTTCAGAAATAAATATTCGATGTCACACAATCGAAATGAATACCGAAGCTGACTTGCAAAATGTTAGTGAAGAAAGAATGTATTACATTGAAAACACTTGTAGAATCTACAGAACCATTACTAAACCTTGAACTGTATGGAAATTTGAACAAAGTTATGGGAATAATGGCATACGTTCTGTGTTGCGTGAACAATTATAAATCGGACCATGAAAAGAAATCTGATGAGCTTACCGCCTATGAGTTAAGGTAGGCATCAGAGTTTATTATAAAAAATGTTCAGCTTAACGAATTTCCCTGAATCCAAAAATAGCTTCAGTTTTTGACATCACATCAACTTTTTAAGCTACAAGATACCTTCTTTTTGTCTCAAAATTATTAAAAGTATACATAAAAAGGAAGATATAAGGAAAAACTTACCGAATATACCGTTTATGGTTAGTTTTATTCATACAAAGGCTACATATAGTTACTGAGAGTTATATTTTGTTCATACAAATAGTAAAATATTTTACCAAACCGTAAATATTTTCAGATAAAAATTTTTGCTTAAAGCTCTTTCTGAAGTGTTTAATTTGTATACATTGTCGCTTGATGCTTTAGAAATAATTAGTCATTATATGTACATTCTATCTACATTGATACCGCGACCTCATGACCTTCAGATCTTGATGGAATCACTCCTTGGCCATCATTGACTACACCAAGATTTATCAAGACTCATTCTTGATTACACCAGGTTATTAAGATGACTATTTAAAAAATGAAATTTGATCCTCATGTTGCAACTAAGCATTTTGAAGCTCCGTAAAAATAGCTGGACAATTTCTCTGTAATTCTGTGCTTGTGTATTTCCAAGAAAGTTTATGACAATGTTTTTGAATGCCAACCAAAACTTCTTTGAAGACATTGACATGTTCATTTTTTGACATGTTTCATTGACATGTTCATCTTTAAGAAGCTACCAAATCTGTGGACAAACAAACACACTAGCCTTTGTCTCTTCAAATGACAGGCTAGGAAATGCTTAAATGAGATACTTGAAACAATCTCCTCCAATTGGCAAAGCTTTAACAAATGGCTTCATGAGACCCAGTTACAAATGCAGAATATGATGTTCTTTTTGTTGGCAAGTAGCTGTTGTAGAATGTTTGGCTCAAAAGGTTTCAGGTCAGATCATAGCGACCAATTTGACTGCACCCAATGCTTACCACGAGTTCTGCTGTCCCACATGCACAAAACCAGGGATACTTGCTATATCCGCGTTGCTGGCTAAAGGAGGAAGAAGCAGGCGTTTGTAAGGTCAACACAGATGATTCATTGGTGCACGTGATGTTGCAACAAACCAATGACTCTCTTCATATTCTTCACATAAACAAACTGAATGGCCTATTGATACTGCTTCAAATAAATTTTCATTGTGGAGCAGGACACACTTAATGATCCGCTTTGAGCTATCGATGAACAATCGCCATTGAGTTGCGTTATAAGCTGTAATTCCCAACTCTCCAATATACCATATACGTTATTTCAATACACAAATCCATCATGACTTCGGAAGTACTGGAGAAATGTACTTTCTCTTGATCGAAAATAGCACGCTTTAGCTGCTTTTTCAAGCACGTTTTTCTGAAGCGTTTTGAGTAGTTCCAAATCTTGTGTCAAATCATTTAACTGATGCTGATCAAATCGCTTTCGAACGAATCATCTTCAGTTTCAAAATCTCCCACTTTGGGGTGAATTCAATATCCACTAGAATTGTACTTTTGTTTTTCCAAAGAGGGTAATTCTTTGAAAACTGGCACTGGGAATTCAGCTGGAAGAGGCAATGGGCGTATAGCTGAAGATAAACTAGGATACTCTATTTTTCTTTGTTTTTCTGGTTATATCCTAACGTTTTCACTATATAAAAGAAACGATCACTTGAGAGAGCTTTGGGGTTTAAGAATAATGATAGGTATACCAAACTGAAATTTAGAACACGCTCTTTTCACCCACGTCCGTAAATTCTCGACACTCTGCTTGCACAATTTGTGAGAGGTCCATGACTTATCTTGATCGCCAATTTTCACTTTAAAATAGGCGAAACTCTAGGGCAATATCGATGCTATTAATTAAGATTATCGATAGTAAGGTAAGTATCTTTACGTTTTTCCAGTCTATTGATATTTGAATGCTTCTCGTACAGTAAATTATAAAAAATTTTCCGGTCTGTAGGTTTAGTAGTAGAACTTAAACTTAGCGGTGCACTGTGTAACAAAAATATGATATCATTAGATATAAGTTCATGCTTTACCTCCAGTCTCCGCTGATTGCGATAGTAGTAAGAAGTAAGTCAAGAATATTAGTGCGTTGTGGATTGTTTGTACGAAAAGTACATTTGGCTGGTGCATAAACAGCAACAGGATGATTAGCAATAAATTCATGAAGGATTGTTGCGTTACTGTTAGTTCATCCGCCCCCCCCCCCAATCAGAGAAATTAGCATTATGATCACCAGCTAAAATAAATGATTTTTCTTCTGTCAGTAAATCAGAAAGAATATCTTCAGTGAGTAAATTTTGCAGGGGGTTTTAAATAGCGCTAGAGTAAGTAATTCCAAAGAAGGTAAAAAAGGACTGAACGAATCAGATACTATTTTGAATTGTTACAACAGATACTGTAACAAGTTCAAAACAATATTTTCGTTTTTCACTGATGAAACAGGATTGCAAATAATTCCGAGCGTAGATGGCAACTCCTCCTTTATATGTTAGTCTGGCACCTCTATACCACCTATAGTTTGCTGTTTTAATATTGCAAACTGGCATAGCAAATTTTTCAGAAATTAATGCGATATCTATACCACATTTGATTAAACATTTTTGTAGTTCAGTTATGTTATTAAGGACGCTAAACACATGCCAGACTACTAATCGAATGGGCGATTTTAAATGAGCATTTAACAGCATTTTGAGATGGAGTTTCTTGAGTTGGATTTGAAATTTGTTTGAGTTGCTGGGAAGAGTGTTTTAAAAGTGTGACTAATATAGTCAAATTTTCAAAGACTTATTAAGCTCCTTTTTGAACTCCTGAGTTAGTCCATTGGAGAGAGTTTGGGAGTGTGATTTGTTAACTAAATCTCAATTCTAATACGGTTCGGGTTTGATATCTTTAGCTTTCGGAAACTTTTCATATTCTTGGAAAATAAGCGTGTTTTTGTCCACAATCTGCACATTTACTTTTATTAGTACTGTAGAGACATTAGGTTATTTCGGAGCAGGAGAGGTGAAAAATAAGCAACGCCTTCGCCGGGAATCGAACCACGGACCTCTCGGTTAAGCGTCGAGCATGCAGACCACTACACCACGAAGGCATGCGAAGAAGGCGGGAGAAATACCTTATATACTCCCCCTTTTTAAAGGGCGACTGGGGTTTGGGGGACCCAATCGCTGAATCGCGGTGGTGGAGAATCATCATCCACCACCTTTTTTAGTTCGGGCGCCAGTGTAGAGACATTGCATATTTTTCATCTCTCTTGTTCCAAAAAAAATACCTAATGTCTCTACAGTACAATCAGAAGCGAGAGGATTTGCCAGCATATTACACATTTAGGCTCATGATTGTGTCCTTGCTGATTGTGGTGGAATCCCGAACAACGAAATTGCAGAGGTCAATCACGTCCTTTAAAGGTTTCAATTTTAATTTTTAAGTCACCAAAAATACTTCATTAATTGTTTGTTTTGATTTTCCATTCTTATATAGAATAACTAAGAATAATTTTTGTGACTTCACCATTGCGTTGTTTAGTCATTTGTTTGATGTCGATAATCTGATATTCTTTTTTTAATTGCTCTTCTTTTATTTGTTCAGTCTTCGTGTCAATAGGTAGACAACGTATTATAACTTTTAAGTTTCTGTCTTCAGGCAAAGCATAGGAATGGAATACAATATCAAATACCAATGCAATTGGGTCATTTAGAATAATTTCTATCTTTGATCATGATATATTATCTTTGATCAAAGGATATGTATAAAGATTCTCTCTCTGATCTTTGATCATGATTTGTTATGTTTAATTATAGCGTTTGTTCTTTGGTTTTTATTATTATCAGTTTTGCTATTTTTTTCAACTTCTATGGTCGTACCCACATCAAAACGCTCATTATTTAGTTCTTCTTTTGCAATATGTTTAGTTTTCAGAGAACCATCCTTTTTGAAGAAATGAGGTTTTATAATTGTAGCATTTAATCCAGCTCGTTAATATGACCCCCATACTTTGATTTGAAGTCAATGTCATTAGCAGAGGATTCTTTATGAAGGGATTTTTCATCTATACTAAATGCATTGTCAGCTGATACACCATATAAGTTAATAGGTCATCTAGATCTAAGAGAATGGATGTCTTCTCTTTTTTGCTTACGAGAATTTACCTCAATGACTTGAGAAGTAAGCTCAATAAATTTGTTTGATTTGTTCACTCCTTTTTTGTCTTCTGTCTCCAGTTCAGCGTCATCTGAAAGTAGTCTCTTAATTTTAAGCAACTTCGACAAGTCACGTGATTCAGTTTCATTTAGCGAGACTTCATTTGTTTTTAGTTTTTCCACTTCACTAATTTCCTAGTCGATAAATTTTATAAGTTGATCCATAGTGTAGGAAACTTAACCAAATCTAACCCGAGAAACAGGAAATCTGCACTCCGCTAAGGCCGTACACAACGGTATCCCGTTTGCGGATGTACAAATGAAATCCGCAAAGACCCTGAAGCGTGAGCTTGGAGCTGACAATGCGGCTGAACAATCCACTAAAATCAAGATAACCAGAGGTATCGCCAGTAGCAACGTAGCGTTGTGGCAAAGATAGTAATCTTTTCATGTACTTGTAGCAGATAGCACCAGAGCTATCATCAAAGATGGGTGGACTCAAAAACCAACAGGAGCAGTAGTGAGAATTACGCAAACGATCTTCTTTCGGCAGCCTGTGAGCAGCAGACTACATATCTTTTATTGTCGATATTTCTTCTTCGAATCTGTCAGCGCAAAAATATTTAAATAATCAGGATATAATGACTGAATAATTAAATCAAAACAGGTGGTTAATAATCTAACAGGAGGATGCACAGCAGGTGAACGACAAAATCAATATCTCAGTTGCAGTTCTCATAGAAATATATTTTTTCACCAAACGGATGATAAGCTGTGTACCATTCATTAATAGAACCTAACTAGAACGACATGTTTTCCCTCAGCTTACTGTTAACATCTTGCTTCAAATATATATTATGTTAAATGCAGCAAAATAATTATATAAATAGAGTTTAAACTTTGTTTAACCAAGTTATTCTTTACATATTATTTATTAAAGAATAAATGAAAATTACAAAACTGGAATTTGTTTGTGGACATTTAATTATTAAATAGCTTTATTTGTTTGCAAAGTGGGGCATGCACTTTTGCAAATTCAAAGCTTCATGCATTGGATAACCATGCAACTGCACTGCGATACAAATCTTTAACCGATGCAAATACAATTTATACAATTGGTCTCTTGAAAATCCAGTACATTGCGTGAAAATCTGTTACAACAACAGAATTGCGCAGACAAGGCTGCTTATTCTTTCTTTCATAAGCACAACAGCTCCTCCTCACAGGCTTTGGCTGCCTCAACCACGCATTGCTTCCAACGTCTTCTGTCTTCAGCGACTGCTCTCCAGTCTTTAATTTTCAAAGTTTTAAGTTTTTGCAGTGTCATCTAACCATCTAGTCTATGATCATCCTTTAACTGGGGAACCCTCAAGTTTTTGTAATGTCAAGGTCTCAGAGGGATTATTTTCTGGACTTCTTCGAACATGGCCCAGACAACTTAATCTATTTATTACTACGGATGTGTTTTTTGTGGTTGCTTTTAAAGCTTATGCAGTTGCACAGTTCAACGTTATATATTGCTCTCTAACCTCTCTCTTCCTGTACTGGACCAAAATTGCTCTGAGGAGTATTCTCTCAAACATGTACAGTGAGAGTTCTATGTCTTGATTTACAGTCCACATTTCACTTGCATAAAGTAAAACAGATAGCTGTTAGTGTCTTATATGTCCATAGTTTTGTTTCGCGACTTATAAAAATAGATGTTAATTTTCTTCTTAGCTCAAAGAAGCATTTTGTAAGCCATTTTAACTCTGTTATCAATTTCTGCTCTTAACTTATTTTTGTCCTCAATTATAGGGAAAAGTATTTAAATTTTCCAACGTTTTCGAAGGTAGGTTACTTATTTCTAGCCATCAAATCTACAGCGGTTCGATGGCCAAGGCAAAGCGGGTTGAGTACCTATGTGTAGTGAATTCATTACTCGGGTGTAACTGGAGTTTGGTATCGTCAAGCTCATACAATCAAAGACGTTTTCCTCTGGCTTTAAGCTGATGTTTGTTGAGGACAATGCAGTGAATTCAAATGCTACTTGAGAAAGCATTATATATGTATCGCGTGCCATGATATTTGCTAGATGCTTCTGGTTATATTCATCCATAGTATTTTAGTCAGGCTACTATTGTTATGACTACAGTACTGTCTTATCAACATATAACACTACATCGCCAAAGTTTTGCCGCAGCTTTTGCAGTCATTATATAACTGTTGAAAAGATCAAATATGAAAATACAAGCTTCGACTTAACCTCCGACATGCTAAGATTTCTTTCATTTCCTGAAAGGTAGAAATATCATTTTAAGATGCAAACAGCTCCATGATCGTCTGTCATTTAAAAGAAGCACTACTGGATGCAACCAATCTCGTGCAAAAGAACTTTATAGTGTTTTCTATATAGACTCGTCTGTAGAGATTTTATTTTCATTTTATGAGGTATTTCTCGTGCCTTCTTGGCATGCCTTCGTGGTGTAGTGGTCAGCAAGCTTGACGCGTATTCGAGAAGTCCGTGGTTCGAGTCCCAGAGAGGGCACTGCTAATTGCTCATGTCTCCCACATTAAAATAACCTAATGGCTCTACAATGGTGCCCGAACTAAAAAAGGTGGTGGATGATGACTCTCCACCACCAGGATTGGGCGACTGAGGCTCCTAATCCCCAGTCGCCCTTTAAAAGGGGGGGATATAAGGTATTTCGCCTACCTTCTTGGCATGAATTCGTGGTGTAGTGGTCAGCACGCTCGATGCGTATTCGAGAGGTTCGTGGTTAGAGTCCCGGTGAGGGCATTGCTCATTTCTCCCGTTTCCAGATTAAAATAACTTATGACTCTACAGCATTAGTGTATATAAAATGATATACTTCCGCATATCACGCATTATTTTAAACACGTAGAAACTCCAGTATATTTCATTGCAAATGTACTATATCGTTAACTCTAATTTTATTAATTCTACATTTATAAAAAGAACGCATTTCGCCAATTTCGACGTGTATTAGACTACACAGCATTGCAACAATTAGATGTTTTACTGTTTCAATGATGAGAAAAGTAATTATATTTCTGAATTTAGTTTTATCCTTCTTAGTTTAAAATGACATATTTTTAGGATGACATTTATAAATAATGAAAAAAGAAAAAAAATCAGAAAGTTTTCGGATTTTACGTTACGTCCAAAATGGGCCCTTTTCTTTTTATAAAATATCATTTAATTATTAAATAGCTTTATTTATTAAATATCATGTTCTTCGCACTTAAACCATAAAATTTAGATCAACAGTAATATCGCAAAATAATTTAAAAATGAGCATATCTTTAGAATTCTCAATTGACAGTCCCGCACACTGGAGGAGATAAAAATGTCCCCCCCCCGGACAATGTTGCCATAGCTCGCTTTGAAATCCTTGAGTTTCTTAATCAAACATTCCGTTAAGTTTTACAAAGTATGAAATAGATAATAAAACAAGTTCCAAATTCGAAATTTGGGCTTCCAGATGCCCATATTCGGGTGGAGACAGACGTATGTTATTCACAATTTGATGGCTCTAGGTACCGTTGTTTTATCACAATGTTAGAAACATTTAAGCATTCACGCAGATCCTTCATTAATTAGTTTCTTTAAATATAATATAAGGCTATAATTTTTGGTGGCGACAATTTGAAAAGCGAACCCACATTTAAAGTTTTCAATGCAAATTGCCAAAACGAAATTAATAGCCCTTCTGGGCTAAAAAAAACAGTCTGATAGCTTTCAGATTTATGTTACGGCCAAAAGGGAGTTTGAGTGTTACCTTTATTTATTAAATATTATGTTCTTCGCAATTAAACCACATAACATTCAATTCAAGAGGAACATCAAAAAATATTTAAAAAGAGCGAAACAGCATATCTTTAGAATTTCTGATACACAGTCTCACTCGCTGGAGATAAAAATGTTCTTTTTTTTCCGGACAGTATTGCCATTGCTCACTTTGATATCGTTGAGTTTATTAATAAAAAATTGTTAAAGTTTTACAAAATTTGAAATAGATAATAAAACAAATTCCAAATTCGGGCTTGCAGATGTCTATATTCGGATGGAAACGTACGTTATTTAAAGTTGGATGGCTCTAGGTACCGTTGTTTTATCACAATGCGAAAACATACATACATTTATGCAGATTCTTCATTATTGAATTTCTTTAAATATAATACAGGGTCATACAATTTGGCGGGAAAAGTTGAAAAGTGAACCAAAGCAGATAGTGAAACGACGCAAAATGTCGTTTTGAGACTAATAGCCCTTTGGGTCTAACTCCCCTTTGGGCTAATAATAATAAAGATTCAATAAATAAATCTAAAACGCAAATTTTCTTAATTTTTTCACAATGTTTGACATAGCGGAATGAATAGATGAAGACCGCGTGAAGCAAATGGCTAAACTTATAAATTAAACAAGACGAAAACTCAGAGAAGAATTTATGCTATTTAACTAATCCGCTTTTCCTCCAGAGCAATTTTCCACGCGTCCAAAATGCATGAAGGTTCGGCATTCAATCCCTATACCAGACAGGAAAATGGTTGGCTAAAGAAACCAGCTCTTTGGATTCATAAATCTCCACAGTAAATAACCATTACGGTTTCACGAAATGAGGTAACGAAAGAAAGGAAGGTGATGAGGTCTTTAACCCATCTCTAAAGGTAGTCTTGGTTATTGACTGGGGTTGTATTACATAATTTAACGCATACCAAGAGGAAGAAGAAATATACTTATTTTAATCTTTATGCATTAGAAGCAAAAATGTTTTAAGATTGAATGTATTTTTCGCTACGTACTTATTAGAGTAAAAACGATCATCTCCACACGCGGGCAATATTATAAAGTACAATTTTTAATTGAAAACGAGCCTTTCAAATACAAATCATGCTATATCATATCGACATCAAGCAGCTATTAAGAAACTTTAATAATAAGATATCACATTAAAAGCCTAAATCTTACTGCATGGTACGGGTTTATTAGATTTTAATAATAAGACCAGTTGAAGAGGAAAACCTTAACCGTTACTCCGGATTGAGATGATAAAAGTCTCTGCAGATGTTAAAAAAGGACAGCTCAAACAGAACAGAAGCATAACGCTGAAACTTTCGTTAGCATAAAACACATCACAAATTACAAAATCATAGTGAGAGCAAAGGCTAAAATCCCTGAGTAATAGTTTAATAATATGTGAATCTAAATTAGATTAAGGCTTTCAAATGACTTCGAGGTTTCGCGGTTTTCTATTTAAACCGCATCCGGCGGGATGATGACATAATCAGAATACTGTATAAAACATTGTTTCTTGAAAATAGGTTTTCTAAAACTTCTAAAACGGAGATAAATTGTCTAAAAATCTTTAGATGTGGCCAACTTGATGCCAGAAATGTAGCTCCAATTTTGGTATAATTCTAGTCTATAGTTCCAGTTCTCCTTCAACTGTTTCTACAATTCCAATATGAACTTGCTCAGTATTACATGTTTTGCTATTTAATAAAGGAACGTACGAATACTATTAATGAGTATAAAATAATCATTTCGTAGATGCAATAAATGGTGTCCGCCGAAAACATCGTGGCAAAAACATCGCGCACAAAAACGTCGCGGAGAAAACAACGCAAGTCGAAAACGTCGTGGGACAAAACATCGTGGGAGAAAAGAAAGCGAAGAGAAAACATCGCAGTTCTAAAACATAGTGGTACAAAATATCGTGGGCGAAAATAAAGCGGTTCTAAAACTTCGCAGTTTAAAAACATCGTCGTCGAAAATATCGTGTTAAAAATAAAGTACATACAAATCATCGCATGACAATAACTTCGTACGCGTGAGTTTTTGGGTTTTAAAAGTTATAATTGCACATTCGCATAACGATTAAAAGCGCCAGAAGGAAGCAGGGGTATTTTTACTTCTACATTTCATATCTTTGAATGAACTAATAGATATTTGCTGGAAAAGTAAGAAGAAAATTTAAGCATTTAAAAATTGAAATGAGTATAAAATTAATTCAACTTATAACATTTAATAGAATTTTACATTTCCATAATTAATTAACCTTATGCAGTTATTTATCTTCCTTTTGTTAAACATTTTTAGACTATTTTTCATAAAAAATTATCAGGAAAAATTTATTAAAAAAAGATTAATTTATTAATGATATTTCTTAATTAACTATGTAAATTTAAAGTGCTAAAAGTTCCTACTCATTTTCAATTTTTAATTGGTTAAGTTTTATTCTTACTTTTCATCATAATTATATTAGTTCATTCAAAAATATGAAATACAGAATTAGAAACATTCCTCTTTCCTTTTTGCGCTCCCAAATCATTATCCGAATATACAATTACAGCTGTTAAAACGAACCTGAAAACTCATATCTGCGTCATGCGATGACTTATAGGTACTTTATTTCTTACCACGATGTTTTGAAACTGCGAAGTTTTTGAACCTCTTTATTTTCGACCACGCTATTTTGTACCACGATGTTTTAGAACTGCAATATTTTCTCTTTGCTTTATTTTCTCCCGCGACGTTTTGTACTACGACGTTTTCACCTTGCGTTGTTTTCTCCGCGACGTTTTCGTTCACGATGATTTGCAGTGATGTTTTCGGTGGACACTCTTTTTCGAGTCGGGGAAGTGGAATGGTTCTGCAATGTTTTTGTCGTGATGTTTTCGGCTGTAAGCAAAATGTTCGATCACGTCAGCCTTCTATAGACCTCGGCATAGAAGCTGGTGAGCTCTTGAATTTACGCTTTTTTGTGTTTCTAAGTTTATTTAAATTAAGTGTTATATGTTGTGGTAACTATTTCCATTATATACTTATTAATAATGTTGTGGTCACTATTTCCATTATATAATTATTATAATTATAATTTCCATTGCCTAATTATTATATTATTCCGATATATATTATTTATATATTATTTATTCCGATATTTATTGTCAATTCCGACATTTATTATTTATGTATTATTTATTATTATTATATTATTCTTC
>KK112097.1:471227-493792 GCA_000611955.2 Stegodyphus mimosarum
TATACAATTATTATAATTATAATTTCCATTATATAATTATTATATTATTCCGATATTTCACCCAGACAAAAATATACGCAAAAACACCAACACTCAGAGAAACCCACCATCACCACCGAATGATGAAGAAAACTTTCCGTCACTACCTCGAAAGGAAACTGACAAAGTCTTCAGATTCCTACTCGAGAGACAGAAAGTGGTTCCATCAAAGATGACTTATAATCATTCATTTCTTGGATTAAAAATACCTTTCCAACGGCTAAAACCCTTTTTGAAAGGTTTAAAAAATCAAAATCCCTTTTGGACAAAATCCAAATAGGAATGGAAGCATTCGACCCATCAATGAACAAGGAATATGGCCCATAAAATTCTGCAAAGAACTTTACAAATAACAGATACTACTATATGTAGTTTAAATATCGCTTATTTTAATGCAAATAACATTAAACGTCAAGAGACTGAATTGTAGCATTTTTTAAACAAACATAATACTGACATAATGCTTATTAATGAAACTCATTTAAGCCGCTGTGATCGTTTTAAAATTGGTGTATATAAAATAATCGTAACGACTGTCTACATAACAGAGGAGGAGGTACCCTCATTATGCTTAAAAACTATTTCAGATCAACTTTATATGAGACGTCTAGAAATACATGGATTGAGCACATCGAGGTTATCATTTATGCAGAACTGGTGATCCTTACTTATTTATCTCCGCATATAATCCTCCACGAAGCCTAATTACCGACACAGATCTGAACTGCTTAACTAACACAGATCTCCCATTACTTATTGCTGGAGATTTAAATTCTAAACATCCATCTTGAAATTCACGTAGAACGAACAATAATGACACCGTCCTCGATAATTATGCTATTCACAATAATCTTAAAGTACTCGGACCGGAAACCCCTGCAAAATTTCACTACACAGGCTCTTCGGAAATTCTCGACATTGTTATCACTAAAAATATTATTCAAACTCTTCACCTTGAAGTCCTACAGGAAATATCATCTGATCACTTTCCCCTTAAATTCATCCTAAATAGCTTTGAACAAAATGAACAAAATTTTAAACGTATTGTTAACTGGGAGAAATTTAACACTATTATTGAAGTCCCAAATATTCACCCTAATCTTGTTAATATTTCTGATATCAAAAATGAAATCCATAAAATCAAGTCCAATTTTGGACTTGATTTTATGTTCAAATCAATTCAAAGTGCTCTAAGAGAAGCTACAACCTTTAAAGCAGATCGCTCTCAAACTTCACTTCCATTTTATATTCGAGAAAAATCAAAGAAAATTAGAGATTGGCAAAACGATGGACAAATATTGGAGACCCCAGATTAAAAAGACTCCTTAATCAAAAATTTCGAGAAATCTCTAAATCACTCAGTGATTATAGATCACGTAAGTGGGAAGAACTTCTAGATAACATGGAATATAAACCTACCCTTATTTGGAAAATTACCAGAGCTCTTAAAAAGCCATTTGCGGATCGCATCGGCCCACTAAATACCCCTAATGGACTGGTGTATTCTGAACAGGGAATGGCAGAAGTTTTAGCTCAACAGCTTGAAAACACCTTCACTCCTAATCCCAACTTCGATCCTAAAACTGAAGTCCAAGAATTCAACGAGAATTTAATTCATCGAACTGACATAAATTACTTATTACCTACCTCTCCTACAGAAGTACAGAATGTCATTAAGAATCTCAAGATTAGAAAAGCACAAGGATGCGATTCAATCTCCAATAAATCTATCAGAGAGCTTCCCTGGCGTTACATCGTATTATTAACCAATCCCTTTAATGCCTGCTTTCGTTTAAATATTTTCCACATCAGTGGAAGCATGCTATAGTCACAAACTTCCTTAAACCAGCTAAAAATCCAAAAGAAACTACCAGTTACCGCCCAATAAGCCTGCTTCCATGCATTGGTAAAATTATTCAACTCCGACTTATTAATCACTTCGAAAAGAATAATATCATCGACTCCGAACAGTATGGATTTCACCGAGGACATAGTACCACACACCAGCTCATTAATGTGACGGAACATGTTGCTGACGCTTTTATTAAGAAAAATGCTGTAGCTGCATGCTTTTTAGACATACAAAAGGCATTCGACAAAGTATGGCACGCCGGCTTTCTCTTCAAAATGCAAAAATCACTTATCAATCTCATCAAATTAATGTACTCCTATTTAAAAAATTATGCTTTTCAAGTTCGAATTGGAAAATCTCTCTCCAATAGAAAGATAATTAAAAGTGGCGTCCCTCAAGGAAGCATTTTAGCGTCGATCCTATTTAACATCTTTACAAATGAAATGCCACAGCCATTAAATGCAAAAATCGCTAAACATGCTGATGATACTATCGTTTTTACGAAGTCTTTAAACCCGCAACTCACTACTGTCATTCTAAAGTTCGCAGTTAGCATCACTGATCATTGGTTCAAGATCTGGAGAATTAAATTAAACCCAAACAATTGTAACGTCACTATTTTTAGAAGATATAAAAATAATACTCGTATCAAAATTGATATTAAAATTAACGATGTGCAAATACCAGTTAACAGCTCCATTAAATACCTAGGTGTGCCCTTTGACGAACAACTATTGTTTAAAGAACAAACTCTGAACGCATTACGAAAAGCTAACGCAGGGGTTATTGCCCTTTAACCTCTCCTACGAAGAAACTTCATATAAGAAAAAAACGTATATTATATCTTACTATTTTACTATACAGTATTCCTGGAGCACCCTTGCTAAAACCTATCGTACAAAATTAGAAGTTTTTCAAAATAAATTACTAAGGATGATTTTAAACGCTCAATGGTATGTTCGGAACAAGCAAATACTCAAAGAAAGGAAGATCGATTCGATGAAGATGTTGAAATACTTTCTACTTGTCATAACGTTTTCCAGAAAATGTAAAATTCAGAATACCACCGCATAAGAAAACTTGTAAACTATGACCCAACTATTGAACATACTGTCAAAAGGCCAAGAGCCATTCATCATAATCCACAATGGTAAATTTTTAATTGTTTCTCCAAGCTTAAATCTTCAAATTTCTCATAAAACAGCTCAAAAGACTCTTTTAGCCGCTAGTTGCGGCACTCGTCCATGGATTCGCCATTTTGTCGTGAGCACGCCTGTGTTCTTAAAGATTTAAATAAAGCCAGCTCCCTTGATCAAAAACTTCAAACATAGGTAAAATAATATTTTAAATGCTAAATGCCTATTGTATACTGATGACCAATGACCAATAAAAATGCTTTATTTCGAAAAGTGTTGCTACTGCTCTCTTTCAAATCATAGAGTTTGTGAATAAAAAATTTGTAAGGCTTACAAAATCTCTCTCTATATATAGAAGAATATCTGTTTGCGTGCTTGTTCGTTGGTTTGCGTTATCGATCTCTAATTAATTTTTTACCACATTTAATCGACTAAAATTGAATAAAAGTGAAACATTAGATGAAACTTGAGCTTTTACGACCATTTGATCAGAAAGACGAACTTGATTAAAAACGGCGTGCCATTGTTGCTGATATAATGAGAGATAATTAGTTTATTTTTCTATTGAAATTTTTTATGTGGGTTCCATATCGTATCATATTGAAAAATATACGAATATGAATCTTATTTTTGCATCGTTATTAGAGAAGGATTACAGCGGTATCGTTCTCTCTATTGTTACATACATTACTCTGAATCTAACGTAACTGGTGTCGGGTACATCCACTGGTAAAAATATATTTAAAAAACATTATGCAGTAAAATGCCAATAAACAGCCCAATATTAAAAAATATAATAATATAATTAAATGAATCTTATTAATTTAGTCTTAAAATGAAAATTAGCGTATGTTCTGTCTACCATTTCTCGAATGACGATGCCGCTGAATAGATTTGTAGCTTTGTCCATCGGTAATTTGACCCTTGCTGGAATCCCAGTGAAAGGTTGATTGCACAAATGCATCGTTTTCCCATAAACTGCATAAACATGAGTCCGCTTCCTATAAGTACTCCACGAAATCATGCCTTTCCTTACGCAAATAGTTTTCAAATACTTTTCTGAATAAAGTGCAAATAAAGAAACAAACAGCTTGTATTCTAAAATAGAAAATTCTTCCATGTGATAGTTAACCAATCACTATTTCTCCAGAGAAAAATTATAATATCGTTAGGAAATGTTTCAGACAAGCAAAATTAGAGAAATAATAGTAGATCGAAAAATATGTTCTGGAGGAATTATTTCATTTCAAATTTAATGTGTAATTTAATTTGAAATTCAAAATGTAGAATGATAGATTTTAGAGCATAATCAGTAAATCACAATTATGCGTCGTAGAATCAGTCATTATCTAGATGCGGCATTTAATTAATACTCATATTCTTTTCTGCAGTATGACATATCACGTGTTATTCCTATTATATTTTCCATGTGACGGCACTAGAAGGTAAACTTTATTGACCTTTTTTAAGTTAACCTTTTTAGGTTGTGGTTCTTATTCCGAGATGTCCTTGCCTCATTCTTATATTGTGCTGTGCTATCTGAATTATGAATGCCGTACACTTTCCGATTAATGTCGCCCATGCAAAATAAGAGTTTTGATTATTACGGAGTCGATATAGAAAATGAAGAAGAAGCCAAGGTTTTCCTTAGTCTTAAAAATATTCAGAACTTGCAACATAAGATGCGTATTGGAAAACCTGTTGCTTCGAAATACGGAAGATGGAGGTGGATGTTCTCAGGCTGATGACTGAACTAAATAATGGTTGTGATTAATTTAGAAATTCTGACAGATCAAATATATTCAAGAAGACGTCACCTGAAGCTATTCTTTCTCATTATTCCCACGAAATTTGCCAAGCCAACAACAGCCCAGGTTACTATTTCTGACAAACAAAAAAACTAACTAACAAAATAAAGTTTTAACAAAGGCTAGTTCGATACCTTAGCTGTTGACACTCCTGATAACAATAAAACAGAATGCCAAGATGAGAATGAAAATTCTAAAACGCATGTTCACGACTCCTTACACCATGTCAGTTCAAGGAAAACAGACTGCCTCCGTTAGTTTTTCTAAGATCGAAAACAAATTCAAAACCTTCTCTCTCAACGCAAAAATCAAGCACAAATCGAAATACCATGCAGATATAAATCACTTTGTATTTTCGATTCTAACCTGAATCGCAGCACAGCGTTTAGCATATTTTTAAAGAATGACTTTCCTTTTAGCTGGAAAGCGGATAGTGATGGAAAGCGGAAACACCTGTTAAAATGGATCCGTGTATTACTAGGCGATTGCGACGCAAAGGAAAACAAGGCGGAACTTGCAGCCAAACGACTTCCTGTCGTAAAAGTTACTAAGTTCACGAAGAAAATTCAAAATATCGTGACGAAGCTTCCTGTACTTTTTGACTGGATGAAAAGAGCGGAGAATTTTAGAAGGATTTCGCAGAAGAGAGTTTTGAATGTGCATATTAGAATCAGTCATTACAGAGCTGGTAAAATGCCATGATTTGCTTTGTTATCAGATATCTGATCACAGCCAGCTCTTCTATAACAATCCACCCAGATGCGTGCAGTGTAGTCAGAGTCACCTGACATATACATGCACTAAAGAGAAACCAACAAGTGGTTTGTTTTAATTTACTGAGATTATGGAAAGCACAGTAGGGCTATCTGCCTAAAGGAAGGGATGCTTTCGTAGAAGACGTTCTAAGGGGAACTGGCTTGTATACCCTTTGCATATAGGGATAACTAGGTAAACGCCTACGCAGCCAGTCTGTTCGCCTAGAATCGAACCCAAGCTACCAGTGTTCAGTGACCTTCCTGCTCGGCTGCTGGTTGGCACAGAAAATTGGATTTCTTAGCCTCATTGAAGAAGTCCGAATTTTATTTAAAAACGCGGAGAACAAAGTGAATGTGTGGAGACATTAGGTTATTTAGAAGCAGAAGAGATGAAAACTGAGCAATCCTCTCGCCGGGACTCGAACTGCGGACCTCTCGAATATGCGCCGAGTGTGCCGACCATTACACCACGAAAGCATGCCAAGAAGGCGGGAGAAATACCTTATAAACGAACCAAGAACAAGGAATAAAGTTCACTCAGAGACCGAAGATATGTGGCCCACCAGCGGCCGAGCGGTAGAATCGCTGAACGCTGGTAGTTTTGTCTTTGGTTCGAATCTCGCGAACGGGCTGGCTGCACGGGCGTTTTCGTGGTTTTCCCCATATGTAATGTGTATACGAGCCGGTTTTCCTTAGGAAGTTCTCCACAAAGGCATCCCTTTCCTTAGGGAGATAACCTTCGAGGTTTTGTCATAATCACATGAAACGAAATCAAACCAAACCAAACCGATGATATGTGTTAACAACGGTCTCCAGAACCGGAGCATTTCAGCTTCTGATAAAAAATTCTGCGCACACGTACAGTGCTCATCCCAACAAAAGATGACTATTACTCCGAAAAAGACGGAGATCAAATGATTAATGACACTCTAAGCGTGAATGAAAGAATAAATAATTTCTCCAGCATACTCATGAATTTAGTCGAAAACTGCAAGAAGATTGAATTACCGAGGAAAATTTGTCTGCACTTACAATCGTGGATATGATTGCAAGTGCAGAAATTTAAATTTCTGATTGTTTTTGATGAATTCTCATAACGACTTTCAGGCTGAATAGACGAAGCTACTTATCTGTGATATATCTCCCTGTACTTACAAGACTGAAATGGATTTCTCTGGATGCTAACCATTAATGTTGGAGTATCGATCTTTTTACTCGCTTCACACCTTTGGGATGCGTTATTCAGGAACTGCCCATGTTATGTGCCTATGTGACATTACTTTCATCGAGCCGAATACGTCACTCTCTGCGCGGTATTCTTCACGTCACTCTGTCGATTCGATAACAGACAGCCAATCGGATGACAAGATTTGGCTGTCAATCATGTGCGACAGATACTCCATTGCAGTAGGATTATGGTAGCCGATGAATAATTTAGGAATTTTGCCAATGATGTAAGTGGCCAGTTATAATTATGCTAAAATAGTAATTGTTAAATCTAGAAGATATAATAATACAATGTGTTGCAGCCATTTATCAGTACACCGGAGTGTGGTGATTGTACTCTATATACGTAGAAAGCATAACCTGTTACTAATGCTGCTGAAATTCTGAACCTTGGTAATTTATGTAAAGTTGGATCAGCTTAACTGCCACTTTGTTTTCCAAAACTCACCCAAGAACTATTGCTGAGGCAGAATCCAGATAGGAACTCAACACCACACTATACCATATATCATATCAGATAGCTCTGGCGTATTATCATCGCAATAATTCATAAAAACTCTTTGATGTTTTTGGTACTCACGCATCATAATCTCTCAACATACCCCATATAAAGTTGCTATCTGTGGACTGTGGAGCTTGCATAACGTATGATGTGCCGGTTGCGATGTTGATCTTGTGTTCAACTCTCAGCCCTGTAGATCACATTACTTTCTTCTGTCTCCAAGGTACACTAACAGTTTAGCACTAGAATAGAAAAAAACACGCCAATGTGACAATCAAAATTGCTGAAACAACCTTGTATTTGGCGTACATTTATTAAAACACTCAATCGAGTTTGAGGGCAGCTACAGGTCCCTCCTCATCAGGAGAACGAAATTTCTAGAAAGAAATGCGGAAAGAAAGAGAAAATTTCTCGAAATTTCGTTCCCCTGATGAGGAGGGACCTGTAGCTGCCCTAGAAATCGATTAAGTTTAGCACTACTTTGAAAAAAGCCAAACTAAAGTGCTTAATAAAAACTCATAGATTTTAGATGACTGTGGGAGCTGCGAAAACTTAAATCTAATGAATAACTACAAAAGCTTTCTGAATAACTCTTGAGGAATAAAAATTACAAGAAAATATCATATAAAATGAGCAATTTATTAATTTCTCTTTGTCAGGTTAGCGCTTTTTGATGCGAAATTTGAGGTCCTTTTAAATGGAACAATCTACTTTAAAACATGCTGATACGGACTGTTACAAGGAATTAAAACCTGATATTTACAAGTAACTTTTAAAGACTGAATAATAATTTTATTTTCCCGAAGGGAAATAATCCGGAAGATTATGCTAAAAATAATCCAAGTGATTTTTTAATTAATTGATGAAGTGATGATGAATATGTTATCGTGATTGTTTTTAACGGGATTATATAGTTTCCATTGATTTTGTAATAAGTTAATATAAGTGCTGATAATCGCTTACTCTTAACGTTTTAATGTTCTAAGGGGCATTTTATCTCTGAAAGTCTAAAGCATGGCCCTATTTAAAAATATTATGCTATAATATATTTATATACGCTTATATATGTTATTAATATGCACTTCAAAATAAATAACGTAATAAAATTAATTATGATATGATTTTATACAATAAAGGTTTGTTCAAGAATCACTGTAACATTGTCTTCAGCTACGAGTATAATATATGCAGCAAAATTAGCTGAAGTAAATTGTTAACAACATAATGCAAGGATATTAATTAAAATCTAACAAAACTTGAAGCACTGCATCAAAGAAGAGATTCATTGTGCTTCGATTAAAAACATAATTAAGAAAAGAAAGACGATGAATTAATTAGAAATTATTCTTAAGCCCACTAAAAATGAAAATGCATTGCTGAAAATATCAAAGCAGAGTATTATGAAATTTCATTAAAAGTACAAAGTAGATTCTTGTCTAAGCTCTTTACGGAGGCAGTTTATTTTGACAAAACTAAAATAATTATATTATTTTCTTGGAAAATTATGCTTGGGCTGTTTGTTTTGGAGAAAATCAAGAAAAGCAGATGAAATCAACTTGTTGATTAGCATGATCGAATGAAAGACACAGCAGGCATTGTTGATTTATCTTCTTCATTTTGTGTCTGGTACGATTTCAGTTAAAGGTTATTTCTACTAAACAACCAGTTCTAATTTGAAATAATTGAAAGCTCACACAAAATAATCAAATAAATTCGTAATATACATTTCAATAAAATGGAACTTTTCAGATTTGAATATGAAATTGTAAGGTTTATCCTAATTTTATAACAGTTATTTTAAGTTTATGCACCTTTTCTATCTCTTCTAGTTTCAACTTACAACTTCCTACCAGAATGTATTTTCAAAAACACGTTAATGCAAATGAGTAAGAGTAGCATTTAAGTCGATGTTTCACTGACTTCGTTAGAGAGCCAGAGTTTCTGACTAGCGCGAGTTTGCCTTTAGGCTACGTATCTCTCTAAGCTTTTACTAAGCTCAGCCGTACTTCAGGCCCTTGATAGCTATGCCGACTTAATTGAGATCTAGGGTACAGCTACTGTAGACCAGAAGACAGAGGTTCCATTACCTGGCTTGACTAATATGCCTGCCTTACACGTTCCAGAAGCCATCTACTACCAGGTCCCCCCCAACCAGGGTGGGTGGCAGACCAGACGGCATTTGTTCAAGTTTTGAGAGAATTATACCTGGGCAAACTGTGCCAGTGTTCATACATCATATACATAGGGCGATGCAGACATAGTCTTGTTTACATTCTGACATTGGATGCATACCTTTTAAGGGAACTATTTGAGAGAATACATGGTGCTATTACTAAACTGAAACTAAAACAGCTAATCATAGTTCACTGCGCAGAGCAGTAATTACATATAGTGTCCTTTCCCAGGTGTTACATTTTAGATTCTCGGTAGTATAAATAAATGGGAAAACTAAAAACAGGGTTGCTTGTAACATAGTTTTTACACTGACTTAGAGTACACAAACAATGAGGTAAGGTAATGGTTACATAAGGACAAGGGTACAGCTACTTAGAATCCTGATAGCTTCGGCTATACCTTTTAGTTAAGCATTAGTTAAGTTTTAATTCTTATTAATTTGATTAGCCCAAGTGGGGGCTTTGCTGCGGGCTCCGAGATAGGAGCCGACTATATTTATCTTTATTTTAAGAAATAAAGTGTAATTAACCATTGAGTATTACGTCTCTGATCACATACTCAAGCGATTATTCGCTTATCGGTGTACAAGGTTCCTCACACTGAACTGGAAAATAGAAGGGTAGAACCAAACAAAATCATAAACTCAAAACTTTGGTGCAAATAATTCGTTTCTTACACTTTTAAGATTCACAATTTTCAACAAAAAATTTCACAGCAAAAAGCACTTTTGATAATAGAGATAAATAAATTTAGTTCAGGTATCACTTACTTGATTTTTGAATTCACAAACAATATAATAAAAAAAAGTATACAATCTCTATATTTAAATACTATTTGCTAAATAATTATTCACTGAATCAGAAAAGTATATCTTAATTAATTTATGGAATATGAAGCATTTTAACTGAAACATTTACTAATTTATAAATTTGTTTAAACAATTTGATTTTTCAGTTTGTTAACAACCAAAGACACCTGCAAATTTCAGCACAGCTATTTTCCTAAGGATGAGGTAGGAATATCGCTTGCGCGATAAGTATTGTTTTTGGTATTCTGCTGGTTATTGTATCTATGTGCCTTAACTAGGCTTACTGCAACCGTGAAATAATTCTGCTGCTTTGAATTCGAACTTAAGTTTCCATATGCAATCGAACTTCCGTTAACAGACATTCGACTTTAGCAGATACTCCCTGTTAACGGACAGTTTCTGAATCTCCGGAATCTCGAAGTAAATAGTCATTGCATTCCCATGTCGAAGATGCTCCATGATAATGGACAAAAGTCATAATAATATGAGTGTCCCCTGCTGAGAAGTTCGATTTCATTCGACCACAACTCAGCTGTTAAATATTGCTATAAACATAACTTTAATGTAATTTTAAAATTTATTTCTTTAAGATTTCTATGCTTTCTTTACTCTTTTGTAAGGAGAAATGTTTTTTGACTTTCAGAGTAAGCTGCACCATCTAAAAAGTAGCACTAACGGTTAGTTTCTACAGGTTTTAATCTAAAAGTGAATAGTATACGCATAGTCATATTTAAGTACCATTTTCATATCTCAAATAAGCCACGTAGCTACTACTTCCCGAATATTGCAGGAATTATTCCTACGGATTAATAATTCACACTTAGTTCCCATAAATCAGCACAGAACTAAAAGTGCAGAGATCCTCTTTCAATTTATGCATTAACAGAAACATGGGCCATTCCCAACATCAGCATTGTTTCTAACTACTTGTTATTGATTTATTTTCTTAAATGTTACAATACTGGAAACACGGATCACTTCATTTTTAATTGTATGTTAATAAGGTTATAGAGTTTCCCCTTCTTTGCATAAATTAGCATCAAACTCCTAACACACTTGGAGAGAATTATCGCTGCGTCTGAAGTTAACGACAGAGACCTGAGAAGTTGAAAATAACCTTAAAGAACTTGAACATGAAGAAGTTGAAAATAACTTCATTAAATCAGAACTTGAACATGAAGTGCATGTCTTGTGCTCACAGGAACAGCCAGCATTTGTGACGATGTAACTAAAAAAAAAATCAAATTCAAAAGTTAAACTTTAGCCTAGTAGTCAAAGACTACGTAATTGTGTTCATGTAAATTATAGAGAAGTTTGAAACTTTCTTTCTTTCCGCCATCGACGGAACAGCTGGCCCACTGGGTATTGGCCACGCTTAACGATGAACAATTTTTTTCACTATTATGGTACATGTTAGGCATACAGATAGGGTAAGGATATGGTATAGACTCCGGTACAGGTGTAAAGTTGAACAAATACATTACAAATTGTGAAATACATTAAATCAGTTCTGGATTACTCATAGCATTAAACATAAACAAAATAAAAAAGACATTAATTAAATTAATGTAATTAAATTAATGTATGCACATAGCGGACTGCTGATGGCATGATGTTCAAGAAAAGAAATTACTCCAGGATGTCTGCAATGCTTTTAGCAATGACAATGCAGTCCTTAATGCGGCTGAGCGCGTATTTATTCTTAATTGTGTTCTTGAACCATGACGGCATATTGATTGCAGCTGGTCTTTTTAAATGTAAATTCACTGTGTGCGGGCAATCATACAGATAGTGTTCTGGGTCACCAGTACTGCCCCAAATACATTGATCGCTGCCTCTTAGGCGAAATCTATGAAGATAGGATATGTATGGACCCTGCCCTGTCAGATACTGTGTGAGGTGCGAAGAGCTGCTATCTAAATTCTGGTTCACATTTGTTTGAAAATTATACAGCCTGTGTGGTGGTCGAATCCCAGTAGTTTTGCCATTGTATCATTAGTTCACAATTTAGAGTTGTTTTCAGATATGAGTGCGGAAGGGGCACACTAATGCTACTCACATGGAGCTCATTGGCTGCACCTTTCGCAAGCACATCTGTTGCTTCTTTCCTTTAATCCCCGTATGGGCTGGAACCCATTGAAGCTAGAGCCTGAGATTGCAGGAATCGAAATTAATAGTTTTTGTATGTCTCTGACTATCGGATGTCTATTGCGTCCGCCCTGGATGGCCTGCAAGCTTGACTTAGAGTCTGTGTAATTTATTTTAAACCGTTCGTTGGTAGCAGTAAAGTCCAGAGCTGCTTTTAGGGCTGTCAGTTCTGCCTGAAATACTGAGTTACTGGAGTGAAGCTTCTTAGCCTAGGAATGGATTATAAGGTCCCCCTCCATTGCACACCAGGCACTGCCAGTCCCGAGCTCTCCTTTGGAGTCATCAGTATACACGGCTGAGGATTTTAATGCACGTGGTGGATTACAGTTCGTTTCTATATCAAAGTCTGTAGGGTGGAATGGAGAGTGGACAATGTGATTCTCGTAGTCCGAGGATACATAAGTCTTACTCCAAACTGAAACGTCTTGTTTTAGTCTGATTGCTCTCACAACAGCATTCTTCCTCTGTACTACCAAATGCTGGGGTGGAAGACCCGCTAAGACATTTAATGCAGTTGATGGAGAGGTACGGAATCCTCTGCAAATTCCCAGGAGAAATGGTCTTTGCGCCGAGTTCAATGCTTGTTCCATGTTAATCGTGACATTGATGTCCTATATGGAACCGCCGTGAAGTGCTATGCGCTCAGCGACTGTGGCATACAATACCTTAAGCACTGCGAGGAGTCACCTCAGCTAGGAGCAGCTGTTCTTCGCTTTGTGTTAGACACTTTATGCAGCATTTCTTTAAGATCCTTGATGTGAGGAAGCCAGGAGAATCTGTTGTCGATAATCATACCCAAGTAGCGGAAATGTCTCATGAATTGTATGTTTCTGCCACGAAAGTTTACGCACGGGGTACGCTCGTGCCATTTTCCTGGGCTAATCAGCATTCCTTTTGCTTTTGCTCTTGAAATTGTGAGCTTATGTTCACTAATTCAGTGGACTATTTTGTGTAACACTTTTCGGGAACTTACCTCGTAACTTTTACGGCTGTATCCGTTTGAAATAAGCAAGAAGCCGTCAGCATACGCTATTATTTCTGATGTTTCATCATCATCAAACAGGTTGATCGCGGTGTCTGCTATCAGGTTCCACAGAAGTGGACCTAGGCAGTAGCCCTGCGGGCAACCTTTCGTCACCTTTTGCATGTGGATGCCTCCGTCCGTTGTAGCTTGAATTCTTCTTTCACTCAGCTGTAGATGAAATCAAATAAAGTTTTGGGGCAATGATATCCTTGAGACATTTCAAAACATCATGGCACCACAAGGAATCGAAGGCACCTTAAATGTCTATGCTGATATATTCTGGTTGTTTCTAAGTACCGTGTTCCGTAGGTGATTCAGTGCGTGATCCACCGACTTTCTTGCTATAAAGGCCATATTGCATAGCATTTATGAGTTTATTAGCAAGAATGTAGAGATTCAGTCTTTGAAGTACTATTCTTTCGATGATTTTTCCCATGGCTGGGAGCAGGCAGATGAGCCTATAAGAGAAGTTTTAAACTGTTACGCTGGGTAAAAGTTCTGATCTCCAATGGCTGAGAATTTCTCACAGGTGTAATAATTGAATGTCAGCAGCGATAAATCAGAGCCAAAGAACTGTAATCTCATTACAGCTGGCGAAATCTAGTAAAGTGGCCTTAAGACGAAGAAACACGCTCTATCTTAAAATCCGGAAACATCAGGTTAAAAATTGTCTAACTGATTTACATTTCTGGTGAGGAATCAGAAAAAGGAGAAGTTATAGTAAAGGTCTAAATTTTAATAAAGGATTAATTAACAATAGCTGTATAATGTAATGGTACTTGCTAAGCCTGCAAGAGTGCATAGGGCTGCATGAAGGAAGAAACTTTTAGCTAATAAGAAGGCTCTGCAATACGTATCAAATATAATTGAAATATACTCGAAAATATTTGTATAATTGCATCAGCGATACCAATATTAATTACTTCAACATAATGAATTCTTTACACATCAAAGCACTAGCAAAATCACATGAATATAAATAGTTGCGTAATTTAATTACTATAATCACTTTTAGTAAAAAGTTTGCCTGATATCTGCATTATAATGAAGTAGAATAACTTTTCTGTATCTACCTCTTATCAGTAAAAGCGTTTTTCTTAATATCAATAAATATGTAAGTCAATATCCATTCTGAAAACTCTGCTGAATTTGCAAATATATTCTTTTAAATATTAATATTATGTAATTACCTGTCATGTATTGACGCCATAACTAGCTGCACTTTTCGTGAATGACATTGATACTTCTTCGAAATCAGATTCTATGATGCGATTTGTAAAGCTCTTAACTTTTTCTTTAGCTAGTCATTATATTGTCGGGCCAGAACAGACATCCCGGTCCTTCAGTGATGATTCTACAATTTGAGCTTCACAAAATTATCTTTTAGATGCTGATAGGGCATTTTGGCTGTATGCTGAGAGGCTGATTAAGCTGAACTATCAATAACTTCGTGTTTCAAGTAGAATTTTTTTGCCATCCTCACGGTCATAAGTGTTATGGATCCAGGATATGGACACACCACAACTATCTGTAGTAAAGCAGCGTCTCGAAGCATCAACCAACATGAATGCCAGAATTACCTTGTATGCGAAAAACGAAGAATACTTCAGTTAATCCCATCCTCTGATAGGTCCTCTGATTTTCAAAAGCGGTTTTCTAATTACAAAATAAAAATATTTCTCTTTGATGAGAGGAAAAGCACACCTTCGACTCAAAAATTCATTTGCGTCTTTCAAATCAAGCGCTAATTAACATGTGATAATTTAGTTCCAAAAGGAAAAGCTATTGCGAAATACGTTTTTGGTAAATTTCAGATTTATTACTTATTTCATTAGAGACATTCTAAAAATGCATAAACACTATCTGTAGAATCCGAAGATTAGATTTTGTGAATACATTCCTACAAAAGCCTTTTATATTTGGCGTCATTTGAAAAAAATTAACAGTTCTTCTACGGATATCTACGTGTTAACAAACATTAAACTATAATTAGAGGAAACGAAAAATCATGGCATACGAAGATAAATGAAATATGTAGGGTATCGTTTAAGTTTCTAACCAGTTATTTTATGTTAAACCGCTTCTTCATTTCCATTTTCCTACTAGAATGTAAATTTTTGTCTCACCTGATATTCGAGCAGAGAGTGTTTAAAGGGTAAGATCACAGCGTGTTCTGTCTGCTGAAGGTCACGTTGCTAAATTAATTTCCTTGGAGTACTATTCTGCGGCGTTGCGTTATTCCCGCCATTAGGCTTGTTACGCCGACCTTATGTACGTATATATGTGCACTAACACTGAAAAGCGTGTTCTTAGCAAAATACTCAGGTCACAGCCAGTTTGAAGTTATTCTAATTGCGCAGCCGTTAGGCTAACTTACTTGTCTTAGTTTCAGATAATCCATTATCTTAAACTTAAATTTTTGGCTTTTGCAAGCACGAGTGGTGCTGTCTGTTAATTTTTTTATTCGAGTCAAAGGGTCCTTTACACTCTTTTGCTGTCTCTGTAGTATTTACAAGACATAGCGATAATTCATTAATAGTCTCTACAACGTTTCGTACGTTTCATGCTAGCCAAGAACACGAAACGACACAAATTTGTATTTAGAATGTCAATTGGACAATGTTTAAATCCAAGCATTTAGCATAAATGTACTCTTTGAAAAAAAAAAGCAGAAAATGAGTGCGATATGTTAACTATCACTATTAAGAAGGAGTTTTCAAACAGTGATACAAATGGGAGGGAAAAAACTCATCATGATTCAAACCATGAGGTAATTTTATAACAGCTGAGACCATAGATAAACAACCGAGAATAACACGGATCTTATGAACTGTCTTGCACATTCAGCTAATGCAGTTGCTGATAACCTAAGTAGAAAATTATCCCTAGTGTATGAAGTGACAACATTCGAAAATTGCAAAGCTTAAGACAATGTTGGAGAAAGCAGACTTGAGACTCTTGAATGTTTCAAGGTAAAATGAATGAATAATGATAGATTAGCGTTCTGAAGCTGCAATGATGGTCATTTATTGTACTTGTTACATGAACAGGAGTCTGGTGGTTTAAGGTCACGTCTTTTGTACTATGAAATGTTACGATGATATTCGAAAATCACCGTAACATTGCATAATCCAAATGATGTAATTCTTTAAAAATAGCCATAACTTCAGAGGATTAGCATACGAACTTGTACATCTGGATGCAATTAAAACAGTCAGTTTCACTTTTGTTAGCGATGCATGATAGCATTTAGTTAGCCAAAGTACAGTTTTGTTCGTTTGCTTGTGGGGAGCAGCCTGCCTACTTGACAACAAATATCCCTATGCCTTAATTAGGCTATTTCACTCATAGGTACAAACCCAGCACAGCCGTTAAAGTAGAATTCCAACGGTGGATATTATTGATATAATAATCGATAAGCTGAAGTTAACTCTTTGAAAACCGAAGTCTGCTAACCTGTATGTTTGAAATACCGAAAGGTCCGAAAAGCCTTTGTAGATTCCCAGCACTTTCCTCCCCTCCCAATCATCAACTTACAAAGAGGTGTGAAGATTTAAAATGCCATCCTTTCTATTTCCTGACAAATATACTTAAGAAACATCAAATAAATCCTTTTAGAACAAGCTGTCTGTAATAAACTAGTACAATGCATCTGGGAAAACTGCACCTGCTACTGCATACCTTAGGGGGAGGGAAGAAAAAAACGTCATAATATCGGCAGGTTGTGGTCGTTTGAATGGAAGGCCGGCTGGGGCGTTTTGGTCTTTAAAGACTTAAAGGTATTTGGTTCTGTGAGATCTTACTTGTGGATAACAAAATAATCTAGCAAAGAAGTTTCATACTTTGCAGTTAAAGTCCTCTTACTATCGAAGAATAATAGAGCATGGCCCACAGGTTTCAGAAGCAATTCTCTTGCCAATGCATCCAACAAGCTTGATGCCTATGGTGAACCGTTATACCCTTGAAGTTGGAAACTCAATAGTTAAGACCGAAGATGGCTATTATTAGATGCTAATATGATAATAAGGATTCTTCTTAGCCAAAAATTTCAAAGAGAACTTTTGTTGTGTTTAGTAAAGGTATGCATTTATTTGGTTTTTAATTTTTTCTGTATTATTTTCAACTTTAAGTATTCAGCTAGGTGTAAATATTAAAAAAAGAAACGTTTAAACTAATCAAGAAAGAGATAATTTTAATAACAACAACTTCACAAGATTTCCAAAGACGTGCGTAATCTGGGCAGCGGAATACACGCCATCTAATTTGAAGAAACATTTTACGCCCCTTTCGTGAAAAACATTTTTCAGCCAATATTGGCAGAGAAATTCATATCATTTGTAAAGATCAGTTGTGTTACTTATATTAACATTAATAGTAATATCATGTACCTGTTATAACAAATTGATCTTAAAACTGCTGCATCAAATTTTCTGAGAATTATTTCGAATAAAAGAATTCTGTTTCAGCAGCCTGAAAGATGAGAAATTTTGAAAAGGGTAAAGGTTATCACTTGGAGAAGCTTATTTCATTTACCTTCTCGAAAATGAGATATTAAAGAGTAAAACTGGATTAAAAAAAAGGAAGAACGCAATTGAAAAGGAAAAATTGCTTAAATGCATGACCGATTACTACTTTACTCTTTGTATAGCGCCATATCGTCATTTTTACCGTATTATTTCTACCTGTTTTTCTTCTTTCTAACATTTATTAATACTGAACAGTATCTCTACAGTGACTGCAAGAGAAGTCCTTTTTTCTGTTTTATTTTCCATGGAATGAAAGTCGTCTTAGTATACTAAAATTTTTCCGTCAGAGAGACATTCCTCTGATACTGAAAAAAAAAACGTTCTTTTTGAGCTTACAAATTATTTTTGGTTTTAAGGTTTTTGGCGAAGAAAATTCATCATTGCAGTTTTAAACTTTTATAATTCCTTTGCATTATTTTAATCTTTTTCACTTTTGAGGAAATTTTTATTTGGAACTTAAGACTACTAACGGCACTGAGTTTAAAAATTTCGACTGCAGTTTATGTTAAAATATTCATTTCTTTTTTATTCGAATTGAGTTGGCGTTATGTGTAAATAATTCATCGCTACGAATCGTGTATACTAGCCCTTGTATATACTAACATTGTACTTATTTTTGTAGTAACAATTTTTCATCATCTGCTCAATGAAAACTGATAAAAATGATACGTTTAGAAAAAAGATATTTTTATGAGTTTCTGGTGAATACTATTTAAACTGCGTAAAACTTCTTATCACTTAAAGTGAAAGAACTGAAAACTAAGTACGGGAGCAGGCAATGGGAAGATTTAATTCTTCAAATAGTCATTTCTCACAAGTTGTTTTTTGCACTAGCTTCATTATGATGTTATATGTTTCTTTTGTGACTACAAGCACGATAGATTAAATATTTAAAATAAGTAGAAAAAAAGTTTAGAATGTAGCTGAGATTTAGGCACAAGAGAAAATTTATTGTGTCGTTATTTTGGTGAGTAAAAAAGGTACTTTCCGTTAAATAATATAAATCTGAAGGTACAACAAAAAAAAAATATGATTCGTTCTAATGCAAGCTTCAAACGACAGAGCAGGTTCCACCAGCAACAAAGCAGTGAACTAATAGTTCTACGTGGACTCAAATTCCGGCGAATATATTGAATGCATGAGAGTTTTCGTGGTTATCCCAATGTATAGCGTAGAAGGAACCACTTTCCCTTAAAGCGTTTTTCACAAAAGCAACCTTTCTCTTCGGAAGATAGCTTTTGTGTTTGCAGCAAAACTTCAAATAATTCAATCCAGTCCAAACAGCAGAGCTCACTCTCTGTAGCAAAACGTAAAGTGCAAAGACATAGATTAAAAGGATTCAAGTTTGGTCCCTGAACTGACTTTTCCTCCTTACAGAGTAAATTACTTGGTTATTTTAAATACTTTTCTTTAGTGCATAAAATTATCTTATTGCTTAGTAAACAAGAACAACTTAAAAATAAAAAACAACTTAGTTTCCTTCTTTTCGATAATTTGGTTTAAATTATTTTAGGTATCTTATTTTATTTTCTCATGCATATTGGCAATAGCGATATTGGCTTAGATTTAATATTGTAGCTCAATTTTATTCTCTTTTTATTAACAAATTCGTTGAGACAGGCCATATTTAACGTTTGATAGCAATCATGTATACTATTTCTGCATCAAAACCGCCTTTTATTTTCATACACCAAAGGAGTATGACGAATGCTTCCGCAAGAATGACGGGAAAGACTGAAAAAGGAACCTAATAACGTCAGATAGTTAAATTAGGCGAGCCACATATAAGAAAACCTGAAAGCTATCCCATACGGATTATCCTAACTAGTTTTTATATTGTGATAGCTACTGTTATGACGTAAATAATTTAACAAAGGATGATATTTACTCCTTTGAGATTACAACATTTTGACATGACTACATGATCCTTTTATTTAAATGAACGGACATGAAAAGGCAGATTCTTCAAGATGCCAAAAATTTGTACTTAATTTTAAAGCTTCTTTAAAGATAAATATAATTTAGACAGTTCTAAGAATATCCTCTCGAAAACAGGCATTCATATTCTAAAATGCTAATTTATCAAAGAATTCGAATGGTATATTTAAAACAAGAGTTAAGTACCAAAGATGCGGATAATAATTAGTAATATTTCACACATTAAATAATTTTATTATCTTAACACAAATAGAACAGCCTTAAATATAATTGACTACAATTACGTCTTTAAACACTCAAAATTAAAAACTTTTAATTACTCCTAATAAAGAAAACATTAAATTATTCATGTAAGCATAAATATTAATGGTTATAGAGTATATTATTATACACGCGTATCGATAATTGAGATTCAGCTTCAGTATTACTTGGAATAACTTCTCTTAATAGAAATTTATTACGAAAGAAAAGTACTTAAAATTAATGAATTGCTGAGTTAAATTAATGAATAATATACCCTTCGATTTTAAAAGAAATGGAAAGAGGAAAACAATTAAAAATACTTGCCAGTTATTAAAAGTAAGACCGAAAAGAAGAATCATTTACTCAATGCGAACCAGGTGAATGAAAAAAAAAATGATTTGAACTATATGCGATTAATTTAATATCTAATATTATTGTTTTATTGCTTCTGGAATAAGAAATATGCAAATAAAATAAAGATTTATCTTTGAAAAATGTGTTATAAAAATTAAAATTAAAAAAAACTCAAACGAGTTTGCCCCTAGATATATAATATATATAACGTTAGAGATATTTTTCGTTAATTAAAATAATGCGACAAATGTTTATAAATATTATAAACTACGTAAATTGTGAATTGAATGCGTTTTAAACTATATCCATCGGACATGTTACTGAAAAATAAAAAAATTTAACTTAAAAAGAACCTTTATTGCTTTTAAATCGTTCCCTTTGTTACAATGAATTACACGAATCAATCTAAAATGATTAGTGATTAGTAACCTACCAGTCAGGGTTACTTCAGAAAGGAATCATCACTATGGGATAGCGAAGCTAGCTCTGATATTTAGATTAAAATTAAACCTAAGGGCACTAATGCTCGTCAAAGCTATTTGTCGCCAGTAGCAGATAATGCTTATAAAAGTCAATGACAACTTACAGTTTAGGACCCTTGGTGAGAGGTGGTGAAGAAAATTTAGGTATATTTTAAAATTAAAATTCAGTCGAAGCACAGCGGTGTCTTTTAAGGTTGTTGGTTACCAATGACTTGTAGTTTGAACGTCAACATTATAGGGCATTGCAACATGTTTATGCGCATATTTCAAACAAAATTAAATTGAAGCACACGATACCCCTCAAGATCATTGGCAAAGAACAGGCTGAGAGTTATTTAGGAACATTCCATAGGTTACACACATGGCGCAGTTCATTAAGCTTAGATATATATTTAAATTAAAGCTAATTGTGACCAGTGATGCGTTTGAAGGGTATTGGTTGCAGGTAACCTACAGGTTGAGGGTTACTACAGGATCCGTTCATATGTTATTGTGACTCAGTATAGCACATTTAGATAAATATTTAAATTAAAATTACCGTTCAAGTTAAAATTACCTACTAACTTATATTATAATTATTTAATTATTTAAGTTAAAACTTTCAGCACCGGCAAAGCGATTGGTGGCCTATGCTAGAGAAAGTCACTGGTGATCTCCAGGTTGAGGATGGTTTGAGTTCGACTAATGGGTCACCTATGGGACTAATGGGACTAATGAAAAACAGTAAATTTAGAAGGGTTTTAAATTAGAATTTAGTGTGATCACGATATTGGCTTGGAAGGCTGTTAGTCACCAGTGACCTACAATTAATTGGATGACCACTGCCTCATAACAAATAACGGATGTTGATAATGTACCAAAATTAGATAGATTTTAAAATTAAACTGAAAATTAATTCTTATTAAGACTGTTGTATCTAATGACTTGCAGATTAGTGGTGATTGTAGATCAACCCAAAGATTAAATTTCCGGGGCCAATTTGAATAAATTTTAAAAACAAAAGTAAAGAGAGGAGATGAAAGCTGGCCAAGAATTAGTTAAGGAACAAATGAAGGCATCTGTTAAGGATGAAATGAATTCTGTTCAAGAAAAGATGGAGAAATCTGTTAAGGAAGAAATGAAGGCTGCTCAAGAAAAGATTGTAGAAGGTCAAGAGGAAATGAAAAGAGAAATTACCAGCGTAATAGAAAATAAATTCGAGGCCATGGAAGGCAGAATTGACGCTGTTGAAAATAACGTTGAACAAATAGAAGGAAGAGTTTCTGCTGTGGAGCAACGAATCGAAGGAAGAGTCTCTGCCGTCCAACACCAAATCGAACAACAAATTGATGACAAGGTTTCTGCGATTGTGAAAGAAGTTGATACTTTAAAGAAATTCGTAGCGACGGCAGGAAGCAATTCGGATACTGTTAAATTTCTAGCCATGTCTGCGCATCCCTCTCTGAAGCTATCGACATATGATGGGAAGACCTCCTGGCAAGTGTATAAGACACAATTTTCTATAGTTGCGGAAGCTAATGGATGGGATTCCCAAGCTAAGGCCTGTCA
>KK112097.1:494070-508144 GCA_000611955.2 Stegodyphus mimosarum
TTTTCTAATTTACGAGAAAAATTATTTACATGTTTCATATACAAATTTGCCCTGTAAAAACAAATTTCTGTGCACGTTTGTTCCACTACTTTTCGGAAAATTCCGATCGTGATTTTAGCTAATAAGCACTTGGAAACAATTTCGCACCTAATCTTCGTCATGATTAAGCACTTTTGTTCCATAAAAATTCTAGCATAAACGTAATTCGGCTAGCAGATTGTTAGAAAAAATGTTGAGTTAAAAGAAAAAAAAAAAAAAAAACTTTACTTCGTGAAAACAAAGTGGCGTCCCCCAAACAAACTGGTAGGTTGCTGTAGCAAGGTTGCTCGCCAAATTTTCGCCAAAAAACCTCCAAGTTACCATAATCCGAAGATTAACCGGAAGAGTTTCTGCTGTGGAGCAACGAATCGAAGGAAGAGTCTCTGCCGTCCAACACTAAATCGAACAACAAATTGATGACAAGGTTTCTGCGATTGTGAAAGAAGTTGATACTTTAAAGAAATTCGTAGCGACGGAAGGAAGCAATTCGGATACCTTTAAATTTCTAGCCATGTCTCCGCATCGCACTTCTGACACCAAAAATTGTTACGTGCGTACGGGTTCGTTATATATTGAATGCACAAGTCGTTAAAAAGTTAACAAAAATTTATTCTTTCTAGAAGAAATAAATTAAAATGCGGAAATATTTCTTCACAGATCTTCGCACAATATCACAATATCTCAAACGTTTAGCAAAAACTCAGTTCAAAACAGATAAAATAATTCTATCTCACAGCGAAATCGCTGCAATCAATACAGCATTAAGTAAACAAACAGCAGTTCGCTTTTTACAGCTACAAGTATAACAGCAACAACAACAACTACTAACTGAGATGAGTCTAGTCTAGTCTGGACAACTTTTGCTGGGATATTGCCAATTATGAGCAACTTATCCAGCTCACTGAGGAATTGCATAGAGCCCCTGACGTGCAATTTCCTTAAATAAAATGAAACCAAATATGCGGTATGAAAGAGATGCCGTTTGCATCGCAAGGTTGCAATAAACCAAAGTCCTGCAATGTAGAGAGAAGTCCTAACTAGAATCCTGACTGCGGCTGAGCCGCGTTAGTACATGTCTGCGTCCTAACCAGTGCACATGAAAGTAACACAATTTATTAAACTTTAGTTATACAATACAATACAATACAATACAATACAATACAAATACTGAATTAATACATGAAATATAACATAAAAAATGATAATAAACATTGAAATTCTTGATTAAATATGATAACTAGGATAAATAACGAAAGCCTATTTACATATGTAGAAGTTGAAGCAATGCTCTAACAACTACTAAGTTGGGAAATTCAGATCCCTTAGTAAGTGAGCCGCATATGGCCTGATGTTGTAATCCTCATCTAAGGCTATGTAGTCTAGAACATGGAAATGTTGAAGATGTTTACATAATAAGGCAGATTTAAAGAAGTTGGCATTCATTCTATGTAAATAATGATTTACATATTCAATCCTCAGGTCTCTGTGTAAGGTCTCATTAGATACGTAGAAATGGGCATTTGTGATAAGTCTTAAGACTTTGTTTTGCGTAATCTGAAGTTTTTCAACATCTTTTTTAGAGTAAGCCGCCCAGGCCGGCGAAGCATAAGAGAAAATGGGCCTTATGACAGCAATATATAAATGCCTTTTCTTTACTAAGCTTAAGCTTGAATTTCTTCCAATAAGTGGGAGTAGGCAAGTAATTACACTTAATGCTTTGCTTCTGACACGGTTAATATGGTCTTTCCAAGTTAGCTTATTATTGAGTGTCACTCCTAAGTATGTAGCCTTAGATACCAACGGTACCTCAGTGCCAAATAATTTAATCTTTTCATTAAGTCTTCTACATCTTTGTTTTCTTCTAATAACTAATAGTTCGGATTTTGCCGCATTTATCGATATACGCCAACGCGTACACCAATTTTCAATATCAGGCATGTAATTCTGCAGGGCACGTATCGCAAGGTCGGCCTTAAGTGATCTGGTAGCAATGGCGGTATCATCCGCGTAACATCCCAGATATTGTTGTCTCGTGAATCTATCCCTGGGAAAATCTGAAACGTAGAATGTATAGAGAACCGGGCCCAGAATTGATCCCTGGGGGACCCCTGCACCCAGTCTCATACAATCCGAGCTGTCTGAACCAATTGAAACATAAAAATTTCTGTCCTTGATAAATGAGTATATAATCCTTATAATTTCTCTATTAAAATCAAGTTGTACTAATTTGTATATTAGCCCCTCATGCCAGACGCGGTCGAAAGCTTTCGCCACGTCTAGCATGAGTAAGGCGACACTGTGTTTTGTATGAAGGGCTTCACCAATGTACTCCGTCAGTCTGACCAGTTGCTTAGTAGTGGATAAACCACTACGGAAACCGAACTGTTCTGGCGGTAGTTTCTCCATATGAGGCTGTAGTCTTCTTAAAATTATTCGTTCATATATTTTCCCTAAACCGGGAAGGAGACTAATAGGTCTGAAACCATCCGGCCGGGTGCTGTCCTTTCCTGGTTTTGGAATTAAAATCACCTTTGCAATTTTCCAGCGAGAAGGAAAATACAATTTCTCTAAACATGCATTAAGTATATCAATATATCTATTTAAAGTATTCTCAGGTAAGTGCTTAATAGTTAGATTTGTAACTTCATCATGCCCTGGGGCTTTCTTCACTCTTAATTGTTTAATAATCTCTTTAACTTCCAATAAATTTGTGCTCTGAATGGGATTTCTCACCGTAGGAGAGTTTAACCAGTCTTGCAAAAAGTGTCTTACATCATAGATAAATTGTGGGTCGCTTGGTTGCTCATGCGGCGTAAATTGTTCTGATAAATGTTGTGCAAGAATCTCCGCTTTATCAGCATTGGTCAGTGCAATGCTGTCATTATGATATATTGGTTTGTAACTGAGATGAGGTGTTTCACCTCGGCTTTTATAAGCTTTTTAATTATCAGTAGAACAATCACGATATTTCTAGATTTTTCTGGATGGCAACAGTAATTACGAGATATTTATTTATTAAGCATTAAATGCACGCGCTCTTTTATTTTTATTGCTATATTTTTTTTTCGACGTAGTTTTCTTTTCAAAAATCGTCTGCGTTGCGCGGGGAAATAAAAAGGAATTTTAATTACAATTCTAAATAAATAGCCAAATAAGTGTGAAATTCGTAACAATATTTTCGTTGAAATATGGTACTCGGAATTTTTTCTGATTACAACACTTCCTTTACTTCGTACAAGGAAGTAAAAATTGCAGAAATTTAACCTTTTATGCTTAACGTGAATTATATTGATCAATACATTGATAATCTCCATAGAAATGCCCGTCACCTAATTTATTAACATCAGAAATTTTATTCAAAACTGATATTTTATATTTAGTCGTTTACAAACATTTCATTCTTCAGTTTGAGTATTACATTTAAATGTATGTATATGCTTTAAAAAAGTTAGAAAGCAAAAACATTACATTCGTTTGTATTTAAAAATATGACTGGTTAGCTTGGCGAATGATTAAGGAATTCGCCATTGGCAACTTTCGTTTCACAAAATACCAGACTAAACGATTCCTACGTAATTGACTTTCTGCAGTGGCAACATTTAACCTGACAGTTCAAGTGTGTTTCCTATTTTTCGTAAATGGCTTATTCCAGCAGCTTTATTGAAGACTTAATGGATTCGACGAAAAGATATTAATGGTAGCGCTTTAAAACAGAGATGCAAGCTGTTCAGGTTTAGAGTTAATGACGTTCTCGTGCTTAAAAACTAAGAACTAAATATATTCTTTTCGAAATCGATTACTCTATTTAGTACAACTCTTTGAAAATCAGTTTCGATTCTTCAATTGCTTTATTTTTAAAGTGTTTAAGTAACGTGGCAGTCTCGATCACAATACCAGTTCAAAATGCAATCTTTGAAAGCCTTGTTGTTTATCAGCAGCATATTTCTTTTAAAACATATTTTTTATTTTTATCACTTCTGTTAAATAAATGCGTTAGCATCATTATTAATCTTTTTCTTTTTCCTTTGGATTCAAAGGCAGATTGAGGTCTTTGATCTGTTACCAAGAGCAGTGATTTGCCGTTATAATGCGGAGAATAAGGTAAGATTAAACTTCATCATAAAACTAACCGCGTTGTACTGAGTACAGGGTGTTTACCGGTGAAAATAATTAAATATTTACGTAGTTTGAGAAATTTCAGAAGTTTTATTTTTGAATCAACACATGATGCAAGTAAAAGCAACAAACAAAATAAAAAACTGCACAATGTTACATATGATACATAAAAAGTAAATATGGTAATAAGTAAGCAGTATGCTCATATGAGTCAATATTGCATCATATCTGTTCCATGTGTAATTCTTTCAATTACTTTGCTACGCGTATGGTTACATGTATTAAAGCTTCAGAATTTGTACAATTTCAGCTAATATTGTTCTTGAAAGAATTAAGCAAATAATTACGGTTAACTGCAAGATTATATAAGAACTCATTTATTCGCAGGGAGAGATCTTTTGAAATTTCTCAAAGGATAATGTTTTAAAGTGTTTCTTAAAAGCATTATTTTTAAACAGTGTTCTATTTACAAGCAACCTGAGATAACAATCGAATAATAGCTAAAAACTGCGGTATGAAGAGCAGTGTTTTAACAGGAGAGCACTGAAATTTAGAAGTGTAATATAGTCTGACGTTGAGACTTCAGCATGCACAACGGTCCAATTATGGAACAAAATTGGCATGCCATGTCAGAAAAAGTCCTATTTTGTGTCAAAATATCTATATTAGAACAATGCCATATATAAATCTAATATATATCCTAAGTCGCGCTTTCGAGACATTGAAAACGCAGTTGGAATGCCGTCAATCGGTCCAATCAAACGGGAGATGTAGAACTGTTGCACTTTTTTTTCTCAATGCGCCATTAAAACGTCACTTTATGATATGTATGCATGGTTATCAGCAAAGCTTTTAGTGAAGTGATGTCAAAAATGTACATTGTAACATCGAACTTAAAAGGACTCTAATGTCAGGTATGGTCTCATCTCATTACCAGCCAGGTCGCGCAGCGTGACGGTATACTGGACAGGAGGCAGTTGAGAAGTCCCTGTGGTAGTCGATTCCTCCCAAAATCGTCCCAAACATGCTTTATAAGATTAGGGTCAGAAGATCTGGCTGCGCAGTCCATGCGGCAAATATTGTCATTTTCCAAGTAACCGTCGACCTACCGAGTCCTATGTGGATGAGCACTGTCGTCCATTAACAGGAACCTAGAACAAGCTGAGTCCCTGAAAAGCTGAACATGGAGTTCTAAAATATCCTCTCTATACCTGATAGCAGATAGGCAGCCTTTGTCAAACATATGCGGCTGTCCAACATAATGCCTGCTCAAACCATAACACCTCCATTAACGTAATGATCTTTTTGCCTGATGAGGGAAGGATTGTAACACGTTTAAGACCTTCTCCAGGTATAAATTCATTGAGGATCAGTGTCCAGGCTGGATCGTGACTCATCTGTAAAAAAGTACGGTGTTCTATTGTAGTCCAAGGTGCAAGTCATCTGCACCATGCTAAACGTGCTCTCTTCTGTGCTGTAGTGATTGGGACGCAAACAGCGGGCCTTCTGGCATACAGCCCTAACTCATGAAGCCTTCTGGCAACTGTAGAAGTGCAACTCTTGTTTCAGTGGCTATATACAGCTAACGTGAGAGCTATAAAGCTGTAAAAGTGTGTCACCGAGCTCAAAGTACGAAATAATTATCCTCATTCGTGATTGTGGATTTTGGTAGGCCTCGAAGTCGATCCAGTGTACTGAAACTATTTCCACAAATTTCAGACGACAATAGGCGTCACATTGAGCCCTGTAGCCACCTGCGCTTAGGATTAGCCTGCTTCCAGTCTACCGACAATTCTCCATTTAATTCTATCATCCACGCGCTTGTGAATGGCTCATTTTACCTGTACCTTATAAAATTTACCCAACTGTTGTGAGAAATACTGCGAATATCGTGAAGGAGAACGACCACAGAAATCACTGAAAACAACTTGCACTTATAATTACTCCAAGCACAACTTCCCAGACATGCACGTATAGGCTTACGCATTCGATTCTGAGAACTTGCATAATTCCTTGGCGGTATAATCAGTATCTTTGTTTAATCCTTTTCGTAAAAATAGATACAATTTGCAAATCCCCTTATTACACCCTAGTCTAGTTGCTTACGTAAGTAAAGAATATAACTTAGTTCGATTGGCATATTTTAAATTTAAAACAGATTAACAGATTGTAGGTTTACGTATACTACCTTATTTTATTTGTGTTTAGTTTTGTAGCACGTTTAAAAAATAATGATGGAAATCAACCATAGTTCTAATTTTACTTATGGTTAGATCAACTTGTTAATTTAATTTTTCCTTTTAACAATCTAAGATTTCGAAGATTATTTATTTCTATACATAGGTAAAACTTCTTGTAGGAAATCCGCTTAAATTCTAATTGCACATTTAAGTTTAATGTTTTCAGTTTTTTTCAAGTTGTTTACTTAAACCTGGCCTATTTTAAGGACGATTATTCTTATATCTGGGCTTCTTTCAAAGGTCGGTTTGATAGTGAAGCATCTCTTTGTTTAAATTTGAAGCATTGCTGAAATTAAAACACAAGGGTTTTAAAGGGTCTAATTCAACCCATGCTTAGATTTCCCTCTAAAAAACATTGAACATGCCTATGCAGTAATAAGGTAAAAATACCAGACATACACAAATTACATAATAGAAGAAAACTAACTAATCAAGAGCTTATGATGTCAAAGAAAAGCTTCTTTCGCCATGGTTAGTTATAAGTGATGAATTTAACAATTTCAATTTAACAATTAGTTATAAGAGCTGAATTTAACAATTCAAATTGTTATTAGTATATGTCTTAAGATATGAAATATGTCGATCTGATCACGGCTTTAATTCAGCTGACTTTCGAATTCTAGCCAAAATACTTTGAAGCTTTAAATAAGAAAGATTCCACTGAACAACTGAATTGCAATATTAATAAAAAACATTAAAGCCACATTTCTGCGCTATTGAATACAAGTAAAAATATTTACTTTTTTATTAGTTCCTGTCTTGGACTGTACAGTGGTTAGCGGAGGCTGACTGCTAGTCTGAATTGTAGGAGGAAGGTTTGAATCTTGGTGCAACGCTTGGTTATTTTCCAGTCTTCGCGACATTCTATAGAATTCCAGTATTTCTAATTTTAAAAATCAAGCCCTGGTTGCAATATTAGATCGAGTTAAAGATTTTAATTTAAGAGCGACAAAGAGTAGAACTTCAGTAAAATAAGCAAACAAAAATATCTGTGAAACATGATGAAAATGATTTATATAATAATATATAATATTATACCTCTTTATATTATAAAGAGAAACATTATCCATAAAACATTGAAAGGACAACAAAATATCAAATCGCTTTATAAATTTAATATATGATCATAGCTGCCTTTAGGCCTTAATAAATCTGCTGATTCCACAAATAGATAAAATTAAATAAAATTGGTATAAGAGGTAAAATTTAACAGAATTAACATACACTCACACATGCACAATTAACATATAGGCACAATTTAGAACGATATTTCTTATTGCTAGAATGATTTTATAAACTGTAGTTAAAAATGATGTGAATTCGATATATATGAAATAATAATCTCTCAGTCTACTTCAATCGAAAAGTATAATTACAAGTCACAAAAAGCAGACACGCAAGAGAAAAAAGAAATAATTTTCCTCCCAAATATAGTGTTTAATGAAAAATGTAAAATTTGTTACCTATACAGGGTGTATCAGTACAAGTGACAAATGACGGAGGACGCGAGCACCCCCCCCTCCCTTACCATAGCGGTTAATTGGTATAGCACCGCATCCCCCTTATATAGAGCACCCCAAGATGGTATGGGAAAGGCTGAGGGGCCACATGACCCCCCTCACGTCGTCGATTTAAAATAATGCTAAGATTTGTAGAGATTATCCCTTACGATCTTGTGGTAAGTACCATATGTAACGGTGTTATCTGTATAATGTTTTCCGAAGAATTTATTTTTTTGCTTCGATAATCATCCGTTTGTATAAAGCCGTTCCTTTTTGAAAAATGACGAGAGTGTTTGCGTCAATATTATTCGTTCTTTGTTGTTTCAACAATCCTCTCAGCGCGTGGCACTTTTTTTGTTGTACGCGTAGCTCACTTTTCAACCAATGCAGCTTGTTAATTTGCTTATTAGTTCTTACGGGGAGGTGTTCCTCACATCCTTCATGTTGAGAAGTCATAAGATCATCCATAAAATGCTCTATGTCTGCGGTAGATCTTATATTATTTACGTGTCTGCGGAATGGGGAAACTCGTAATTTTATTATTATGGTAAATGATCTAATTTTCCTCCTGGCAAGTAATATCTTTTGATAAAAGTCGTAGTGATAGTTCTATCGATTTTGTAGGTGATGTAATTATGGTTAGACAAGCTAGTATCCTCGACCATCGTCCAGTCTTGTATAAGTGTGGCTACGGGTGATGTAGCATACGTAAGGTCTGGCCAGCCTTGTGCATACATGTTATCAAACGTTGGAGGAGTTAACGTTGATATCAACGCTTGTCACCACTGTACTGATACACCCTGTATTGTAAGACTGTAATATGTTAAGAAAATATGTAAAAAATTTGATTCTAGCAACAATTTAGGAGCTTTCTGAACGCACAGAAATTTCTATCTTCTAATTCTAGTTTTCCCGAAACTTTATTAAATATATTTAAGACTAGTCCTATGGATTATTTGAGTTAAATGTTATATGTCTTCCCCTTGAGACTAAAGTTAAACGTTTGTCTAAATTTTTGTCATGTCTAAATATCAGCGGTATTCATAATATGATAAGTGAAAGTCCAAAGATTTTGCCAATATCAGTATTAATCAGTATTCAAATTTTATCTGACATTAATAAAGATGAATTAATAATAATTAATTAATAAGATTTAGTTACTGATTATTATACTTGGAAATACACTCAAGTGCGATTTGCATACATCAACTAAAATTGAATTATAGCCTTAAATTTGGGAATATGTGCATTTTCTTTCGAATAGAACTTCAGCCAACTTTCGAATACAAGTAAAAAATTAGACGTTCAGCTGTACGCCTTTCATGAAAATTCAGGATACGCCCCCGGTAACGATTGTGATAAAGGCCATGAGTTAGTGGATAAATTAATAAAGCAAGTTTCTCGAATCTGCCATACCATTGTGTTCAGTCAGTTTAAAGTCGCATCACTAAGAACTCGTATTTCATGCAAGCTACATAAAATTGCATTTAAATTATGGCGAGAAAACTGAGACAGTTCAGCATAAGAAAAAGTTAACATGAGGTAACATCTACATGTACCATTAACAACTTAATGACAGTTCATTTTTAAAACATATATATAAATGAAATACCAATACGTGTTAAAATTAGGTACACTGCGAAAAAAAAATTGAGCAGTTCTATATCTTCCGTTCTACTAGGCCGATTGACGAAATTCAACTTGCGTTTTGCATGTCTCGAAAGCGCAACTTAGGATATATATAAGATTTATATGTAGCATTGATCTGACATAGGTATTTTGACATAAAATCGGACTTTTTCTGAAATGACATGCCAGTTTTTCCATATTTCGATTCTATGACTCAAATTATGCCAAACTGCCACGTTTTGTAAAACTCGCACGAGTAGGTTTTAAAAAATTAGCTCTTAAAATTTTAGCTCCTCAGTATTAATTGAATTTGATATATATTTATTTAATTTATCTCTTTTTTATTAAACTTACTTGATTCGCTCTTCTATAATACGAAATTTGGGCTTAATACAAATATAATTCACACATTTTTTACGATTTATTTTTAAAATTCGTAGTTCAGAAGTTTTTTTATAAATTTTTCGAAAAAACGTTTTGTATTTATAACCTATAAAATTTTTAAGATTCTCTTATAGATATATTTCTAGGTAGTAGATGTGTTTTTTATTCATAATTTTCTAAGATATACATGAAATTAATATTGGCGTGTTTTGAAATTTGGCTCCTTTCGTTTGAGCGATAATAACGTCAAATGTGGTTTACGCACTTTGTTAAAATTATTTTAAAGTATGAACGACGACTTTCAAAAAAAGGAAAGGAAATTCAGTTTGCTATAAATTAAGAAGTTCGCCAAGTAAATTATTCTTGGCGCAAACTGAAAAAATCCACCAAGGTAAATGGTTCAATTTCTCCGTAAATTTCACACCAAATTTTACAAAATTTAATATTTAGGCATAATTTAAATCGTAAAATCGAAATATGGAAAAACATTGACATGTCATTTCAGAAAGAGTCCGATTTTGTAACAAAATACCTATTTTAGAATAATGTTATATATAAATCTAATATATATTCTAAGTCGCCCTTTCGAGACATGAAAAACGCAATTTGAATTTCGTCAATCGGCTCAGTAGAACGGGAGATACAGAACTATCACATTTCTTTTTTTCTTGCACAGTGTACCTGTCTAACATACACAGTACCTCTCTAGCATACTTCAACAAACACGGAGACACTGCTTAGGAGAACTGTATTTGTGGATCTGAATCACTTATATTATATATTTCATTGCTCTCTGAATAATGAATTCAATCTAAAATATCTAACCAACTACACAACGTTTTATATTGAGGTTTTACTAAAAGCTAAAATTTTATGCAATACTATAATCTTTACTATGGTTTAATTTAGAAAGACTGTTATTGATATTTATCAACAACAGCTCTCATGTACACTGCGAAAAAAAAAGAAAAAAAGGACAGTTCTATATCTCCCGTTCTACTAGGCAGATTGACGAAATTCAAGTTGCGTTTTTCATGTCTCGAAAGTGCGACTCAGAATATGCATTAGATTTATATATAGCATTGTTCAAATAGGTATTTTGACACAAAATCGGACTTTTTCTCAAATGACATGCCAATTGTTTTCCATATTTCGATTCTACGACTCAAATTATGCCAAACTGCCAAGTTTTGTAAAATTCGCACGAGTAGCTTTTAAAAAATTAGCTCTCAAAAGTTTAGCTCTTTAATGTTAATTCAATTTGGTATGTATTTATTAATATCTGTTTTTATAAAACTTATTTAATTCCTTCTTATACAGTTCGAAATTTAGGTGGCATTCCAAATAAAATTCACTCATTTTTTATGATTTATTTTTAAAATTTGTATTTTTAAATAATTTTTATAAATTTTTCGAAAAAATTTTGAATTATAACCTATAATACTTTTACAATCGTCTTAAAGTGTTTCTAAGCATACTTGCGGAAATTTAGAGCTTTTTATTCAAAATTTCCGAAGATATACGTGAATTTATATATTGGCTCGTTTTGAAATTTGGCATATTTGTTGAAAGCGATAATAACGAAAATGTGGTTTACACAGTTTCTTAAAATTATTTGAAAGAAGAACGATGTGACTTTTTTCCCGCTTGTCCACAATGTAAAAAGCTAGGAACGATGTAATTTTTTTTCCTTCTCTGCACAATGGAAGGGAAAGAAAATAGGTTGCCATATATTAAGAAGTTCGCCAAGTGAATTATTCTTTGCTGAAACTGAAAAAGAACTCGCCAAGTTAAATATTTGAATTCCTCCGTAAATTTCACATCAAATTTTACAAAATTTAATATTTAGTCATAATTTGAGTCGTTGAAACGAAATATGGAAAAAAAATTGGTATGTTATTTCAGAAAAGTCCCGTTTTGTGTCAAAATACCTACATCAGAACAAAGCTATATATGAATCTAATACATATCCTAAGTCGCGCTTCCGAGACATGGAAAACGCAGTTTGAATTTCGTCAATCGGCCTAGTAGAACGGGAGATATAGAACTGTCCCCATTTTTTTTTCTTTCTGCGCAGTGTACATCTAATACATCAGCACGATCTTATAAGCGTATTTTATATGCCACATAGTCGAAGAAATTTCAAATACGTGTCTTTCGTTTCTTATTGTGGGCCATCATACATGCAATTAGGTAATGATTTATAGAAATATAATTAACATACAGAAGAGAATATGTACCATATATACATTCCCTGTAGCGAATTATCGTATTCCGCTACGCGTGTTTGGTATCAAAAGTGAGTGCGGAAATGAGAGAAGTTTTACTGTCACCTATATGGTGCTCAAGGCTCTTGTCAACGACAGACGCAGTCTTGCACTCCTTGACACGAAGAATTTCGTGGGCTTGTTCTGATGTTACTGCTAGACAAGTCACAACACAACGCAGATCCGGTGTAGCCGCCTAGAAGGGGAAAAGGGTTAGCGATGCTTATCCGTGTACCGAAAAGCCCAGGTTCGAATCCAAGAAAAAGCATAGATGTTCATAAATGTATAGTGCCTGTGCGGCATGATGGCAGTAAAAAGTATTAGTGGTAGGAGAAGAGGGCTGGAAACCTCTCAGATATGTTCCCTGGGATGCTATCCTTCAAATCTGAGGTAGAACGGCGTATAAAGTTGGAGTTCACTTGTATGGTGCTCAAGGCCTTGGCCAATTGCAGACGCAATCTTGTACTGCTTACCACGATTATAATTCGTCGGCTCGTTCTGGTTATATCGGACAAGTTAAATCAGTAACAATAACAACAACAGATGCAGTGTTTGAATCCCAACAACAGCGTCCCGTTTCCTGTTTCGAAAAAATCAAATAGGCTCTAAAATTTCTTTATACGTTTTCATATATTTCGTAAATTATACAAGTTTACTTACTTTTCCATATGATAATTGATTAGACACTAATATCAAAATTTTCAGATTCACAGTAAATTCACAGTAACTTTTGAACAGAGACCATATCTAATAGCTCTTTATAAGCTGCAAATATTCTTATCCGCTTCTTTCTACTTACTTACATTGTAGTGTCTACTGATAGTTATAGTTGGTTGTCTCAACCAACTACAGGGTGATACTACTACTACTGATAGTTATAGAGTGTTAAAAATATTGGAATTATTTTTATGATGAAGAATGTCGTTCAGATATGCCATGAGATAGTATTGAGTTATAAAGTTAGTTTCCAAAATATGAACGCTATCCAGAAAATTTGCCAAAAGTCTTCTTCGAAAGAAAACAGCTATGGAAAATAACAGGAAAACTCCTCTTGAAACATGTTTATCGAATAAAGTACATTTATTGAATTTACTGCTTATCTGTTGCTGTGAGGTACTATATAACATTTTCTGTTTTTTTGGTAAACTTTATTTTAAAAGATATAAAGTCACTGAAACTTTTCTTTTATTTTTAGCTTGTCAAAGGGTTTTGAAAAATGCCATTATCTTTTGCAAAGAAGTGATAGTTTAAAATAGTAGAAGCTACAACCTAACTTAATTTTACTAGTTAAGAAAATATATGAATGGTTCTTGACAGTTTACAATTAATTATATACTTTTGTAAAGAGAGTCTGATCCTAACCTAATTCAGTTTTTATTCTCCATACATGGAAAGAAATAATAACAGGATGACGTGCAAATAAAGGTTAAAATTCACGAAAGCAGTAATCAAAATTCGCAGAAATGAAAAATTAGAGAAATTAGCGAACTTTTAGTGTTTTTGAAGTTATTTTACGTATGATATGAATAATCTCCAATAGCAAAATAAATATTTATTTCTATTTCCCTATCAGTATATTCAACTGATTAATACGCATATGATATGATCTGTATTTGAATTGTATTATTAATATTGTTACGAAAAATTCGGCGGTTGCGCCTGTATGTAAGCTTTCCGGCATAGCACTAGGGTTGCCATAAAATAGTGTATGGTAGGGTTGCCAGATTGGCGACTTTATCGCCCATTTGGCGACCAAATCGGCGATATCCCATGGTCCAATCGGGAAGCTTCTAGAATAACTTCCTGTCGAGATATTTCTCGAAACGTGTCGAACTTAAAGAAAAGCTATATAAACCCTTGCGTTTCTGAGAGCCAGTTAGTTAGTTGCGAAGATTGT
>KK112097.1:509740-531076 GCA_000611955.2 Stegodyphus mimosarum
TTCATATTGTTACGAAAAATTCGACGGTTGCGCCTGTATGTAAGCTTTCCGGCATAGCACTAGGGTTGCCATAAAATAGTGTATGGTAGGGTTGCCAGATTGGCGACTTTATCGCCCATTTGGCGACCAAATCGGCGATATCCCATGGTCCAATCGGGAAGCTTCTAGAATAACTTCCTGTCGAGATATTTCTCGAAACGTGTCGAACTTAAAGAAAAGCTATATAAACCATTGCTTTTCTGAGAGCCAGTTAGTTAGTGGCGAAGAGTAGATTGCTAGATTGTGAAGCAGTGAGTTGTGAAGTAGTGTGATTAGTCGCGAGAGTTTTGTGAACGGAAAGCAATCGAGATAGTGCTTTGCCGTGAAGCTATCTTTACAGTATAGCTTGACAGTGTATTGGTGATTGTTCCACGGTGTTTTATTGTGAGTTTAGTGTTGCCGTGAAGCCACCTTTACAGTTACAGCCTGAAGCTGTGTTGCTGATTGTTTCAGCGTATTTATTGTAGATTTTCGACGCTTTTAAAGATAATTTTGGAACTGTGCTGTAAATAGTGATTCTTGTAAATAAATTGTACTTTTTATTGTTCTGCATCGTGTTTTCATCGGATACTCTCAAATCCACGAACCCGTATAACGCAACAATATGATATGTATTTGATTTGTATTATTAATATGATATGTATCTTGATAGTTAAATATATTTGCAAGGTACCCCCGTGTTTTCCTGAAAATAAGATCGAGTTTTATATTACGGTTTGCTAATAAAGACGCATTAGGAAATTAATCTTATTTCTTATTTTTCTTATTTTCCCACACACATCAGTTATCATTTATCCATTTAGAACAATTGAAATTTATTTATATATTCCATAATCTACATTTATTCATTTATTCATGCACAAAAATGTACATTTATACGCTTTACAGTCATGACTTTTGGAACATAATCATAAGGCGCCAAACCTCGAATTTTGAACTGAATTCCTTACTTCTCCCTTTCCTGTAGAATCATTGATACTAATTTGTCATGCTTAATAGTAATCTCTTTGAGTTGTTTAATTAATTAATTTAAAGCACACTGGGCTATCTCTTAAAGGGAGGGATGCTTTTGTGGGGTACTTTCTAAGGGAAACTGGCTCTATATACTATGTTCCACACGGGGAAAACCACGAACACGTCCATGCAGTCAGCCTGTTAGCCAGGAACCAAATCGGAATTACAAGTGTTCAGTAGTTAGTCTCTCTTCTTAAGTGAGAACTTCTTGGTCAGCTTATAGTGCATTGAAAATATAGCTGTCAGTGATTTTATTTCATAAATGGTTTACCCAAGTTACGACCTCTTGAAGGCCAGACTTTACTAAGTATCATTTTCTTGCTCACACGCGGCTGTCGATATTCTCAAGACAGTTCATATTACTGAATGAGGACACGCAGCCAATAGTTTGATTATTTGAATTATTCTAAGGATATGTCTCACTGTAAAGTAAAGGAAAATGCTTGAGTATTTAGCCTTGCGAACAATCAAAATATTTGCTCTGCTTATGTTGTAAGGTTTTAGTTAAACTAACAAATTTTTTTTTAATTTGCTTTTTTCTATCTGTTCTTATTTCAACTTCCCGTAAGAATAAGCGCGCGTTTCAGCTTTATGCTAATTTGAAGTGGAGACAAGTTCTACTTAAACGAGGGGTAGAAACCTCTCAGTGTGAGAGAGCTTTTAGTCTCAGACCACTGTTACTCTATTCGACGTTCGCCTGACCAGCTAGTATTTAGATTCTAAGCCGTAGCGCTGTTACGCTATTACTTATTGAAGTAATTCTAAGTGCGTTAGTATTAGTTAAATCTTGCTACGCACCATTTAGTTTAGAGGCCAACCTCGCGTTAGGGATCAAGTTATAATTCTTTTCAAATATATTATTAAGTCAAGTTTTAATTCAGGTCTGGAACAGGAGTGGTGAAAAAGCTATTAAGAACGATGGATTGCACTAATGCAATGGAAAATTGCAGGTACAAAATTCAGAAAACATTTCTTTTATTTCATGAAAGTGTATTAAGTACTGCTGAAAACAACGTATGATTATATATAACCATAATCACATTGTCAAGAACACACGTATGTTGAATCTGTCCACCGATTGGCCAGTTGGAAATAAGTCTAACTTATGACTAATAGATAACTTAGAACTAGACTTCTGTTTGTAGTAAGTTTCATGTTATGAGCATCCTGGAAAATCATACTAGGGCTTATTTTACGATAAGTTCTCTTTTCGGAGAAATTTATACATTTTATAAAATAGGAGATTAAATTTTATCTAACATCAAATTTAATAATATTCTCAGTTCCACAAAATTCTGTAGAGAATTTTACGAAAACCTATTTTAGTACCAAGTATAAGAGTGCCAGGTACAAGGCTACATATTTAGTTCAAGTATAGAAGACATCTATACGTAAAAAATCTAAATTTTGTATAGTTCCCGTACAGAAAGAGTCGAGTTACGGAAATATTCGCTGTTTTTCAATAAGTTAATAGCGCGAAACGTATTATTATATGCAAAATTCGTAGATGTGTTAATTAATTAATACTTTAATGGGCCTAGAGAAAAAGTTAATAATGCTAATAATTAATAATTTTACTTGGTACGTTATGTTTTGAATTTTTGAAGGTTCTTGAGTAGTAGTAGTGTAAAGCGTGGATCCCTACTAAAGGAGTATGTAAACTTAAGCTGAAAACGTACGATTTGATGGGTGCTATCCCTGAGCTTAACAAAATTGATGAACATATCGTGTCAGACTGTGACAGGTTAGTGAAATCATATGATGAATAATAGATGAATGTACTCGACTGGTACAATATGAGTTGAGTCTATTTGTCAGTTCATTTAGTCCGGCACGTACTTGGTGGCGTAATAAATTATCCGGGATACTATGTTAGATTCCTGTTACAATTTAGTCTTCCGTAGCTATATTCGACTGCAGGTTTCCGTGCTTTGAATTCGCCATACTACGCTGGAATGATTCGCGGCTGTTAGCCACGTGCACATCGGGAAAGATGTTCAATCTTCACCACACATCGGAAGGTTTCTAGTGTGAGATTATATACTTCTCTGTCTTCTGCTCAGTGCAGGCACAAGGAAGAAAATATACATTTTCAACAATACGGAACATTAATTCTAATATGACCAGCTTGTAAGATCTGTCTCTTCCATTCCACATAAACTAAACTAGATCTTACAATGAACATGGAGAATTCTCGCACAGGCGTGAATGAATTACCAACACAGAAGAAGGGTGAAAAGTAACCCTTTATTAATTCAAAAATTAGAATAGAAAGGCACGGACTTCGTGCATTACAATAACAACGAGCAGTTGAGGTGGAACTTAAACGTAGAATAATAAAGCAATTTAAATCTAAAATAGAATAGTGCTGGATTAGCACGCTAAGTTACATCTAACAGGTTGAATCAATAAAAACCTAACAAGCGTGATGATAATCCGAAACGGTGAAGAGGCGTCCAAGCGTAACAGCGAGATAGCAAAGAAAGCTAGCGAAAATAGGCTCTGAATGAACTCAGAGATTCACCTGTTTAAATACTCACTTCACTTAACTTTAAATTTACATCCTGGCGAAAAAATGCAAGGGGAAGTTTATAAGGCATTTCTCCTGCCCTCTTTGCATGCCTTCGTGGTGTAGTGGTCAGCATGCTCGACGCGTATTCGAGAGGTCCGTAGTTCGAATCCTGGCGAAGGCGTTGCTCATTTTTCATATCTCCTGGTTCGAAGTAACCTAACGTCTCTACAAGTCGAAAAGTTCAAGTAAGGTCTTAAACTAAATTTATTATGCAGAATATGGGAAAACCCTACAGCCTTTTATAGTGAAGTTTTTCCTATAAAATACATTAAACTCATTTAAATATTATCTCATCGAATCTGCTTCCAATAAGTACTGAAAGTTGATACAAGTTGGTGAAATATTTCTTGAATGTCTTCGTCAAATCCACATACTAAACTCATATGCCACTTTACGTCAAAGATTATATGAAAGTTGCATTTTATATTTACAGAACTTCTAAATTACAACTCTTCAAATAAATTTCTATTATTTTGAGAACCTTTGCGATTGAAAGAACGTGTATATTGCTAATATTTAAATAAAGCCTGTAGCCATCATTTCTAAGCTCTTATATAAATTGCTTGTATGTTATCTCTGTTAGAGGTTTTAGGACCTTAATATACTTTTATATTAATAATTATCATAGACAGGTATTACATAGTCTTTAGCTCGTGAAATACTTACACAGCTAACTTTGACACATAATCTTGAAATTTTCAAGGAAGTAGAATTCTTATTTTTTCTTTAATTATAGAAGTGCCAAGGTTTCAGTTTTCAACTCAGCTAACGAGACTTCGCTACTTTTTAGATTGATTTATAGATTTATAGATATTTTAGATGGATATATGTTATATTTTTATAACATTTATGTTGCAGAACAAAAACATTCGGTTGTCTTTAATTTACTTTTCTTAACAGCTTAAGCTAAAAAAATCATTAAATCTTATATTCGTTTATAGTACTTCACTACATTAAATAGGGAGAAAAATATGTTCAAAGAGAACTCGAAAGTATATTTAATACTAAAACTGAAAATATTTATAAATGTACGCATTAATAAAATTTGCGAAAGTAGGACTGTTATTCCGTTATTTTATAGATAATTTTATACATCAAATTAGAAAACATATAATAGTAACAATAAATGAAGAAAACTGACACTAAAATCTTCTGGGGGGAGGAAGAAGTAAGCTTGCGTGTTTATTGTTACAATAAGATTTAAAGAGAAGTTTGTTTAATAAATTTAAACATTTATTGAGAAGGTTTCTTTAGTAACTCTTTCGCTTAGTCTTCCTAGGTTTCTTGGTCTTTCATAGCGCTGCTATGGCTTTCCCAGCGTCTTCTATTAATCATAATGGAAAAAGAGCTTTGTTTTCTATTTGTTTCGTTTACGCCTCCGAAATCATCTTTTCTGGAGTTTCTCTACGCGACTATCATACGAGCTGTCACAATGTGGAATTCTAACATCAGTAACAATTACTTATAACCGCAATTTGGGGCAACTACTGCGAACAATTCCACTGTTTATTATGGACTACACAAAACGGAGCAGAACCCACAAACCTGTCTTGAAAATGAAATACTTTTCCTCACTCCTTCACGTATCTGCTTTGTTTTTTTTAAACGAAGATTCATGTGAAAATGGGAAATAAAGTAATAAATAAATACACATGAAATAAAAATATAGAAATAATTTTTAGCAGTTCAATGCAGCTAGCAGTATTTTTCAGTCCCCCAGCAATGGCAGTATCATGATAGCTGAAAAATTATTTTTGATTTTTCAGTGCGTTTAGATAAAACTGTGTAACATAAAAGTTGTCTTTTACTGCATTTCATTTAATTATGTGGTTCTTCACAAATAGGCGATAGTTGCCTGCAAATTCTTTTTAGAGATGAGTCGTAAATCTATTAATCATCATAAACGGTTTTTTCCCTCACAAAGTCGTGAGAACACAATTTTCTCACTGATGGTTTTAATCGTCATCCATGTAATCGTAAGTTGAATCGTCATCGAATAGCTGCACGGGGAATAAATTCTCGCGGAACTGGTTTTCCGCTCTCTTTCTGACGACGATGCTATACGGAAGAGTGGGGTTTCGACCCTCGCTCTTCCCGTAATAGAGTTTAAGAAGATACGACGCAGTTGAAAGAAAAGGCACGAGGTGCAAAGGACGAGAAAAAAATCAAGTCTGCATGTTCTTAAAGGTTTTCGGAGTAGTAATCTTCTACAACATTTGTGTATTTCATCATGGTTTTATATTCCTGCAATTTTTATGCATTCCTTCAGAGTAATTGAAACACATGATACGTATTCTATGAAATGTGCGATGTAACTGAATGAGGCCTAATGCTGGAACTGAACCACCGACGTGAATTCCATCCCAACGAATCCCTTTTGCAAAAAATAAGAGATACATTGCGAGCAGCTTGACAGCATGAGTGCAAGTGAAAATTAATTAAGGTTTACAATGATGATCTTCACAAATTACATCCGAAGGTAATCTGCATGTGTAGACTGTGTTTGTAGTGATAATGTTCTTATATACCATAAATTAATCCGGAGTAAGATTTTATTCATTCATGAATAATTAAATAAATTGATGTGATGCAATTACGAGAGCATTTATTGATGGGCGCTATACATAATCGGGTAAGTGAAATGTTTTATGTATTTCTCTTTCTAGAGTTATTAAAGCAATATAATAAATTTCAGTGCAGGTCAGCAATTATTGGGCGCATGTGACTTCCTTTTACACGCCTAGAGCGTATCTCATTTAGTGTCAATTATACACCACCATACAATAGTGCCACACCATTACAAAAGTAAACACAAATCCCAGTTTCACTAAATTGCACTGGAAGTCTCTAGACGTATTCGTACTGCAGAGTTAAGTAAAAAAAATAGAGATCAAGATCAGTGGTTAACCCGCATTTGGTGAAAGCCTTCTGGGTAATTCGTAAATCCCAAATATGTGCATATATATACAGGGTGTTATACAAGTCCCGGACCCAATTTGATGTTTAATAACTCATAAAATAATAAAGATAGATTAAAATTAATAACATAAATGGTTATATAGACTCAAAAAGTTTCATGACCCTTGTCAATAAAGTTCCACGTGTGCCCCCTTCGTAGCACGGAGAATATCCCGTCGATATTCAATTTCAAGCCAGGTACCGGTAAGCATGTCGGCATCCACAGAGGCTATTGCTGTTATAATTCTGGGTTTTAGGTCATCAATGTTTGACACTCTCCTCCTGTAAACGTGATCCATTACTAATCCTCAAAGGAAAATGTTCAGCGGCGTTATATCAGGTGATCTGTGTGGCCAAGGAATTGGACCTCCTCACCCAATCCATCTTCCTGTAAAATGGTCATTCAAAGAACTACGAACGATGGTACCCCAATGAGGTGGTGCACCATCTTGTTGCAAAAAGACATGTGGCTGAAACTCTTCTAGTTGTGGAAATACGAAGTTTTCCAATATGTCTAAGTATACGACTGATGAGACCTTGGCAACCCAGATCACCTGATATAACGCCGCTGGACTTTTTCCTTTGGGGATTTGTAAAGGACTTTTACAGGAGGAGAGTGTCGAACATTGATGACCTGAAAGCCAGAATTACAACCGCAATAGCCTCTGTGGATGCCGACATGCTTGCCGGTACCTGGCGTGAAACTGAATATCGACTTTATATGCTCCGTACTACGAAGGGAACACACGTGGAAGTTTATTGACAAGGGTCATGAAACTTTTTGAGTCTATCTAACCATTTATGTTATTAATTTTAATCTATCTTTATTATTTTATGAGTTATTAAACATCAAAATGTGTCCGAGACTTTATAAACACCCTGTATTTTTTTTAAAACAGAAATCCTGACGTCAGGATAAATGATTTCTAAAAACAATGCAATGAACATTTATTTTCACAATATTGCAGTAGTTAGCAATTATTATTATAAACAGTATCATAAAAATGCAGAATACCGTTTACTATTCTATTTAAATAATTACATTTCCGATTAAGGTGCTAGTAAAATACAAACCAAAGCCTCGTAAGTATAGGAAAATAAGATTATTGTTGCTTTGTGAAATCTGTTCGAATTACAGATTACCCTTTAGTTTGCGTGAGAAATTTTATTAGTTTCAAGAGCATAAATATTAAATACATGAAGCCGGAATAAAAAAGAAATACTTGGATGTCTCACACATTATATTTCGATATAATCCAGTCCTAGACGGAACTAAGTTTCCTTATTTACAGGAAATCTTTGAAAAGGAGTTGGCTGCGAATAGGTTTGAAAGGAAAGTTTCTACTTTGAACGCGAAATAAAAATTTGTGTTTGTTGTCTTTAACCCCGAGTTCAGAAAAAAATGTTTGTAATCGCGTTTTAAACATAGCTGAATTTTACTTGAAAGACAAAAACCCCGAATTTTTGAATTTCCTGCAGTTTGAAAGAAATAATCTTTTGAAATGTTGTCCGCCATTTATTCGTATCCTGTTTAAAAACCGGAAAACTTTGAAAGTTTGAAAAAAAAAATGTGAACATAAATTCTAAAATTAAAGATAAAATGTAACCTCAAATGCTGTTTGCAATTTTGTTCGTATGAAATTTTATTTTTACTTTATTTTTGATAGTTTACATTTCAACTGATACTTGCATGTTTGTTTTTCATAATTGTCATACTGATTCGTGAGTACTTTGTAAAGTATTCAGGCTTCGAGAAATTCGAAATGTTGCATCAAAAGGTATTTGTTGAGTATTACATTAAAAACAAAAGCCATACTGAATTTAAAAACTGTCTGTTTGAATCACTGAGTTAATTTAATACTTATTTAAAAAGCAAAAAGGAAATTGTACAGAGACATTAGGAGTTTTTGCAAGCAGGAAATATGTAAAATGAGCAATGCCCTCGCCGGTAGTCGAACCTCGGACCTCTCGAATACGCACCGAGTGTGCTGACGATTACACTACGAAGGCGTGCTAAGAAGGAAGCGAAATACCCTATATACTTTCCTTTTTAAAAGCCAACTGGGGATTAGGGGACCCAGTCACCAAATCCTAGTGGTGGAGAATCATCATCCACCACCTTTTTTAATTCGGGCGCCAGTGTAGAGACATTAAGTTTATTTTGAAGCAGGAGACATGAAAAATGAGCAATGCTCTCGCCTGGTCTCGAACTTTGGACTTCTCGAATACACGCCGAGTGTGCTGAGCATTACATCACCAATGTATGCTAAGAAGGCGTGTGAAATACTTTATAACTGAAGCATTCAATTAACATATTATCCAGTACACTTTAATTCCAAAGATAAGTATTACACGCAACAACATTACTTTCATACCTTTTTACTACAACTCTAACACACTCTAACACTCTCTTACTACAACTCTACTACTCTTGGATGCAGAGTGCTAGATTTGTTCGAGCACATTATTAACACCAGTTCTGTAATCAGGAACCCAGAAATTCGTTTTGAAAATGATGTCTCTGATGGTTGAATAACTAATTCAGAGGGAAATTGAGGTTTAAATAAAATCCTTTTTTTACCCATCTTTTTCTTCCTCTCACCTCGAGTGGTTAGCACCCTTAAACATTTATAGTCCAATCCGGGTTGGAACCCTGATGAACAGGCTTGATGTATGGATATTTAACTCACCAGTTTCCTTAGGAGTTAAATACTCTCCAGTTTCCTTAGAAGGTCTTCCAGAATGTTATGCGTTCCCTTAGACAGATAACCCATCGAGTGCTTTGTCATAATAATAAAGAAAAAAAATATTTCTTTTCATATAAGAAAAGTTAACCAAGATTTTTCCTAGTTTTTTGTTAAATAAATCTTCCAAAATACAAAATAATTTATTCAAAGCATTCAGAAATATAGATATATATATATTGTTGCCAGTTTTGTACTTAGATAGGAATTGTAGTGAAATTATAAGTAAAATTGTTGTACTTCGTTTGTATCATGTAACATATAAATCTTAAGAGACGAGCTATGCTGGAAAAGTAAAAATAGAGGGACAAGCCCATTTAACATTAAGTATATGATTATCTCGGTAATTTGGCGAGAAATCTCCAAAATGTGCCAAACATGGCGATCATTTGGCGACATTTTGGTTCAGCCCCTATGTCACCGTAGTAGATATTGTAACTGAATAAACGCAATTGACCATTATATTATCTGTAACCGTAATTCGCCCCTCATATTTTCTTCCAGTAACCTCGAGAAGCAGAAAGTACTAGAAATATCTCGGCTGATGGATAAAAACTATATAAGGTCAAAGAGAGCCTATGCTGTCAGTTCCGTCAGGTACTTAATCTCGTATGGAGAATTTTCTTTACGGTCGCATCGCAGGTCAGGCCCTAATGGCACTCTATGAATAACTGGCAAGAGCAGGGAAAACTATCACTTGCTGCAGGTCAGTGTACCGTCCAAGTATCTAAATATCAGAGTATGCTCTCAGGTGTTGCTGTTAGCTGTTAGCTCTGCGTGAGTTCGGAGTACTGAGATATCTCCTGATAGCTTTCTCTTCAGCTGCGCTTTGCATAGCGTTTTGTTCAACTTTCATAGCAGTTTGAAATGTGCTATTGTGAAGAGTTGTAGGAATATCTTTGTGGAAAGTTCCGGATCTATGAGGCATTTCATCTAATCAAATAAATCTTATCAACATCATCAGAGCTGTGTGCGTTCAATCTCTTACGAACCCGTAAGAACGTAATATTATAAACGTTAATTCGAGTTGGTGATGATTCCAAATTGGCAAAACATTCAAAAGGATAGTGGTGTCGAATGTAATATATTTGCGCATTTAAGCTTCACTGATATTTACTTTAATAGTAATTTTATATTTAATTTGAAACAAGTTTTAATAGATGAACATTTAAGAGTTCGTTAAGCTGTTTTATTAACAATTAAGGTAACACTAACAATTTTTACAAAAGTAGAACGATTTAAATATTTTGAGAATGCTATTTAAAGAATGATAATTACTGATTAAACTTCAAAGCAGAGCATTTTCTCACTTGCGACAGCATATTGCCTACATTTAACAATCAGCCGATTTAACTACTTTACTCCTAAAATTAGAGAGTGTTTTCCTCATTCCCCCCCTTATCTAATTCTGATATTATTCTTAAGTTGAAAATTACATGTGAGAAATATAAAAGTAAGCTTAAAAAAAGGAAGGAAAAGACAACTGTAGTGTTAAAAAAATAATAATGATTTTAGAAGGTATTTTGTCCCTCCTTTTAACATGCCTTCACGGTGTAACGGTAGCACACTCATCGGCGTGTATTCCAGAAAATAATTCTGGAAAATACTAGGAAAGGATACACTGGAAAAGCCATAGCAGAGTTATGAAAGAACAGGAAGCCTAAGAGAATTGAGTGGAAGTGGAAGTTATTAAAGATAACTTCTCATTAAATCTTAAAATTTATTAAACGAAGTTCTCAGTATAATCTTATTGTAACAATAAATACGCAAACGTACTTCGCCCTCTTCCGCAAATAGGTTCGAGGTTAACAATAGGTAAAGGTACAGCACATTTTTCATGTCTCTTGCTTTAAAATAACCTAATGAACCTACGATCTTTAACATTTCAAATATGTAGACTTTATTACTAAAAGAAGTTGGTAAAGATAATAAACAAATGCATTTGATTTCTTCTTAATCTGATGGAAAAAATTCTTTTTAATATTACATACTAAACTTGTAAACAGTTCATCACAGATTTCTAGACAACTATAACATTCCATTATTTTTCTGTAAAATTATGATAAAGTCACTTTGTAATTTAGAATTAGATACAAAAACACCTTTACTAACAACAAATATACTAATGAAATCTCAAAGTGGGAAAAAATAGCTATAAGAATATTCTTGTGACCAAGAGAAAAATATAAACCTAGTAGCACTGCAAAAAGCTATTTTAATTTTTGGTTTTTTTGAGCAGTGTTATTCACTGTTGAAACACTTCATTAGACAGTATGCCACTCATACTTTTTTCTAGCACAGATCTTGTATGTTATTTGTGCAATTATGGAAATGCAAAGTTTATATGAAAAATAACGTTATAATTGTATAACAAAAATTCGTGCGGAAACTATATGCTTGGGTGGTACAGTCCCATTAATTATATCTTTCTTAAATATTTTCGAGATACAATTCATAACTACTTACTCACAGAAATAATTATATTTTTTCTGATATATGCTGAGAATTTGTGGAGCAGAAAAGAAGATGCCAGTACCACGATATTTCACCCACACTGAACAAAAAAATTATTAAAGAAACTAGAGTTTCTGGTACACGTACCACAGGAATTAAAAGTTAATCATACTCTAAGATTTATGATGAAAAACGCATATCATGTCCTGAAGAAAAATTAAAATGAAGGTATTACATAAACACGCACATCTAGCTATATTTCAGTCATGTATTCGTATCTGGTAATGCATACACTAGTTATTTTAAATAATTGGAAAATAAAAGGTTTCCTTATATACTAATTTAACTAAAATTTAGTTTTTAGAGTCGTTAGGGTATTTTTGATACAGAAGACGGGAAAAATGAGCAATGCCGTCGCCGGGACTCGAACCTAGACCTCTCGAATATACTCCGAGTGTACTACTATGACAAAACAACGGCAAGCAGGAAGGAAGGAGAAAATACCTTATATACTCTCCCTTTTTTAAAGGGCGACTAGAGATTAAAGGACCCAATCGCCAAATCCGGGTGGTGAAGTATCATCATCCACCAACTTTTAGTTGTGGCGCCATTGTAGAGTAATTAGGATATTTTGTAGCAGAAGACATGAAAAATGAGCAATGGCCTCGCCGGGATTCGATTACGCACCGGGTGTGCTACCGTTACACCACAAAGGCATGCAGAAAAGAGGGAGAAAATAACCTTATATACTCCTTTTAAACAGCGATTGGAGATTACGGGACCCAGTCACCAAATCCTGATGGTGAAGAATGATCTTCCACCGCCTTTTACTTCGTGGGCCGCTGTAAAGTCATTAGGATTTTCTAAAGTGCGAAAAATAGGTGTAACGAATTATCTGAAAGTTTGATAACTTTTTGTAAAGCAGGCATAATTTAAGACTTAAAGAATCTATACAAGGAAAAAATAATATGTTATATAAAAAATTGAATCAAACTTGTGCTAGAGTAACTATGCTGGTGCAATGTTGTTTACAGAATTATTTCAGTCTATGCAAAATGCGATTTTATCGATCGGTTGACTGGAACGGTTAACAAGGAACTGACTCATTATTTAATTTTTTTTATTTTAATTAGCACTTAAAATATCCATCTCCAGCAAAGCAAATTTCATCCGTCTGTTCTTGCTATTGTTTATCGATAATTTCTTCAATAATGCAAAATCTTCTTCTAACATTACATCTCTTTAAAATCAATTTTAGTAAAGAGGAAATATGATTGTTTACAAGTTTAGAGAGCACAGCATTAAAATGGTGCATTTTTAATGAAAATAATAGTGATTTGAGATGAAAATTATACATATTCACTTGGTATGAAACAAAATTATTTGCACTTTTACATAAATTATTTCATTACGCTCAGATATGTTAATTCATAGAAAAATCACATTCTCTTAATACGTTTGTTAAGATTATTAATGTTCAAATTTGTTTAAAGCTAGGTTATTTTGTAGAGATACTAGGATGTTTTTTGGTGCAGGAGATGTGAAAATGAGAAATGCCTTCGCCGGGACTTGAACCACGGACCTCTCGAATTCGCACCGAGTATGCTTTACCATTACAACACGAAGGCATGCTAAGGCGGGAGAAATGCCTTCTGGGCGACTGGGGATTAGGAGACCCAGTCGCCAAATCCTGGTGGTGGAGAATCATCATCTACCAACCTTTTGTTAGTTCGGACGCCAGTGTAGAGACATAAGGTACTTTTTGAAAGCAGGAGTGATGAAAAATTAGCAATGCCCTCTTCGGAACTCGAGCCACTGACCTCTCATATTCGCGTCGAGTGTGCTTTATTATTACATACACCAGGAAGGCATACTAAGAAGGCGGGAGAAATGCTATATAAATTGATTAAAAAAGAGCAATTTCAGGGCTGTCTGCCTATTACTATGTCTTCGTGAAGAATTTTCTGAGAGTAACTGGCTTTAGACATGAGGAAAACTATGAAAACTCCCACGCAACCAGTGAGTTTTTAGTACTAGACAGAACTACCAGTTAATACAAGAACTACAATTAATAAGCAACATGACTATTATTAAATGATATGATATAACCCTATTAATAGAGATACAACAATATATTATATTTATATTGCTTTGATAAGTATACTAAGCGGTATTTATAAACTAAGCAATATTATGCAACTGTAATTGTGCACTGCACATTCTAATGTATGTTATATTAGGGAGGCTTTTATCTCAGCCCGTTTGTGGTGGGCAATAATTTTATACTGTATTCTCTAATATTATTTTTCAAAATAGCATACAGTTATCTTGTTTTTTTTTGTAATAGACAGCAGTACAGGGATGCTAAAATGTACAGATATTTACAAATAAAAATAAAATCGCTTGACGAAAACTGCTATTCAAGTAGCAGATAAAGCTTACTGGCCACGAGAATTATAAAAATTCTATTAAGAAACACACGCTGTCTTTTCTGTTGCGTAATAGGTAAATTCAAAGGCGGCACGAGTTACAACGATTTATGGATTACAGTGGGTTTACGGATTTGTACCATTGTTCAATTTATATATTTTTTATGATTCAAGACAGTGTCATTAATTAGTTGATCCATAATGTATGCTGTGGCATAAGCACATAGCATACATTATCGATCAACTAATTAATAAGCGTTGAAAGTAGTGCCAAAATATTATTCTTAATGACCAAAGAACCCGGGCAGAGGAGCAAATATTTCTTAATTTATTTCATTTGATTGGATAATATACATAATATCCCATGCTACGAGTTCGTAGAAATATCCTTAATAACTATAGCAGATGAGCAGGAAGAAATTGGAACTTTATTGAGCGAAAAACATTCCGCACATCAAGATAAGTCACCCTAAATACAGCGGAAAGAGAAAGACGCCATATGAAACTGGGCAAAAGTGCAACTTTAGCTTGTGGTAAATTTTGAATAAATCTCTATCGATTTTGAGGAAATCAGCCACAGATCTCTCTTTTTCAAGAGAGAAAAAATTTAGGGAAAAGTTAAGCAAAAGAAAAAAAATGTTTTTTCTCCTGAATAAGAAGGACCTGTGTTTGATCGCTTTCGAAATGGGTAGAGGTTTTGTTTTAATTCAAAATACACGCCAAACTGAGGATGACTTTTTCTTAATTTTAAATAAACGATGCAGAGCTAAAGGAAGAAGAAAAACAGCGTTAATACAGATTTTATATTAGAGAGATTAACAGAAATCTGAAATGAAAATCTGCAATGACTGACACTTTGGCTCCAAAGCAGCCGGCTACCCAAGCATTTTTGGAAGCTTGGAGAAAAGTGTTCATAAGGTTTTGAAAATTCGCTTTGAAGCCCTAAGAACTGTGAATCTGAAACATGGAAACTTTATGAACTTTTGGAAACTTTGTGAATGTCACTGAGTTGACAAGAAATCGCTAATGTTGCCAAGGTTCGGTATGATTGTTATTACCCACGCCACGTATATCTGATTTAGCTTGAGCTATTTTCTCACACGAAACGTCAATCAACTCCTAACTGAAAAATCTACTCATAATACAATACATAAAACTATGTATATAAAAAGGCACTATATGTACACAAATTATTCAAAATTGCATAAAATACATAGCAAATAAGCATAAAATTATTAGACAAAATGCTTAATCAAATAAACAAACAAAACCACAAATCATAACAAACGCATAAAACACAAAAATATTGTACATAAGAATCGTGTTGTAAGCAAATAAATAGAGATATTTAGAAAACTTTATTCAAGGCTTATTAAGACACAGGACTGGAAGTAATGAGTACTGGTTTGGAGGAAAAGTCCCAAATTATACATTTTAAGTTTATCTCCAGTAAAAAGTGCATGCCGATCGAGCAAATGTAGAGCTTCTAAAGATATCTTAACCAGAGAAGTTACATAAAAATTAGTAACACAACGACGTTGAGTTTGATATAGGTTTTGAGTCTGACGTAGATCTAAGTCAAATGTCGTAGATCTAAGCCAAACTCAAGTTTGTTGTGTTATCAATTTTATGTTTTAGTTGGCGTGTTTCTCTTCTGCTTTCGAGGAAGTTATCTAGCAATTTAGGGAAGTTATCCGGTAATTAGTAAAGCAATTACAAAGCCTGGTTACTGCCTAAACTGCATGGATCCAATCTGAGGCTCCAGAGTTTAGTAAGATCAGTTCTTATAAACCTGCTTTTTCCTAACAGAAACAAGTAGAATAATCATTGGCGGCCCCACAAACAACCTCTGCCTAGGGTTTTACGTTACCTTAATCGGTCTGAGTGATAAAAGAAAGTTGATAGGAATATTTGTAAGGTGTCTTGTTAACATTATGAATCGACATTCAAAAGGCGTAAACAGTAATTACTATTTAGAGGTCGTCGGAGAGGAAGAAATGTAAATAAATAAAAGAATGGACAATGCGTTGCTTTTAGTCTACGGAATGCGTTGCTTTCTTAGGATCGGGTCTAAGGCCCTAGACTTTTGTTGGTCCCAAGATAAATCCTTATAAATCTGTTTTTTCTTAACAGAAACCAGAAAAATAATTATTGGCGGCCCCATAAACAACTTATGTCTGCCTAGGAGTTTAGTTTACCTTAATCGGACCCGAGTGAGAGAGATGAAAATGGCTAGTAATATATGTAAGATGTCTTGTTAAGATTATGAATCGTCTTTCAAAGGGCATAAAGAGTAATTACAATTTACGGGTCGTTGACATGTTCTTTCAGAATTTTCCTTAAGCGATGAAGGTTAATCGGCGAGTCTTATCACCTGCGTCTTATCACATCAGACTTGGAATACAAAAATTTGTCCAATGTTAGAGTCTTCAGAATAATTCGAATGCTTAAACACCTCGGCCTAGCAATTATATGGTATTACATTACTTATTTTTTTGAGGCAGAAACTGTGTTGGAAATCAATTTTGTTAGTTAAGATGTGGACCGGAAGAAAAACGTTGAGAATACTGCTGAAAAGTCTCTGTCTTAAAGATTACAATCGCTATAAAATATTACGTTGCCATGTCACAATACTGAGGTAAAAATAAGCACATAAAAGCAACTGAATGATCGGCATTTCTCATACTGCAGATACTGGGCTTTATATCGTAGATGCTCAACAAGAGCACTAATTTTACGAGCACAGAGGCTCGAACACTCGACTGAATTTAGAATATCTGTACTGTGATATGAATTTGCCATTTGATATAAGGACAATAAAAGTGGGAAAATTTTCATTAAGCATGTTATTCATTGCATGTGGTAGAATTTTTATATAATCAAATGAGATAAAAATTATTCAAAATTTTGCTTGCTCAAAATCCGTACAGAAGGTCCCGGAACCAAATCCGGGAGAAGGCATGGGTGTAATTTGCCTTGTCCCTTCATAGAAAGCAATGATAGCCCATCTGTTAGATGCCTCCATAATTGAGTGACCATCGCTTTCGCCTTAGTAGTGGCCAATGTCTGTAAACGGCTACAGCCCTACAGTGGGGGGAAGAAATTGATTAAAGAATGCGTTCTTGAATCAGTTTATATCCATTGATGAGTAGTTAATAATTATAGTTCCTTACTGTAATGTTTTCGAAGTTAACAGAATTTTTTTATACTTCACTTCGTTAACAGACGAATATAACTTTGTTAATTTGCATCTAGGACATGCTGAACTTATATTTATCCTTTTGAGCTTATGTACTTTATTAAAGACAGAATTAAAATGTATAGTTTAGCACTTTTCATTACAAAATAAAGGCCAAGTGCTTATATTCTTTTGAATACTGTATATTAGATAATGATGGGTATATTGTAAAAACTTATTCGAAAAGTAAAGAGAGCAAGAAATTTAAAAATTCGCTCTCGTGAATGAAAGGTAATATTTTCAATACAGCTATTACTTGAATAACATTTATTAATTAGTAAGCAGAGTTAAAGCACTTAAAGTAAACAAATTTCAATTTGAGCACTACACAGCTAGCACGTCTGCTGTTATCTTAAAGTTCACTAGCAGGAGACATTTTCTAAAGTTCATGTAGTTTTATGATTAATTACCTGTCACAAAAATAATGACACACTTTTGAAAGTATAGTTTATTAATTGTTAATTATTATAAGATAATCTGCTCGCATCGCATATTATGTCCTAGGATCTTCGTATATGAATTAAAGGTAAATTAAATCATAGTTACTAATATAACCATCCAGTTGTTAGTTTTCCATAGTATAAATGATAAATGTCAAATTTAATATATTTGCACCGAATGACGTGACTGGAAAATGATATTCAAAAACATTTACTGGGTACTTTTGTAATGTTGCTTCAGAAGAAAGGAAACCATCACGTAAAATGAAAGAAATAATGTACTTGTAATCCAAAATCAAATTCTAGGTTTCCAGATATTAGGTTTCTGTATGTTTGTATAATACACCGCTGGCCACCGTAAATGACCCCTGAAGGAAGCATTCAAATAACATGAAATTTACAACATGCATTAGCGGAGGTGAAATATGCAAATGATTAGAATTTCAGCGCAGACACACATCACGCGCCCCTGTGGCGCCACTTCAAAGCGCTACTTAAGGCTCTGAGTTTTCGACGATTTCAAGTTCGGCATTTGCGTTTTTCTTGTGGATTTTTCAAAAAAAAAAAGATCAATTATGCCTCGTAGTAAATAACGATCATCGTTTGATCAAGTATCCGAGTTCGACAGAGGAAGGATAGTAACCTACCAAGAGTGTGAATTATCTTTCAGGGAAATCGGTCGTGTTGGACGAAGCCAAACAACTGTAATGCGGATATGTGACAGTTGGATGCAGGAGGCTACGACGGACCGACGTGTTCGATCGCATCCACCTCAGTGCACCACTTCACGTGATAACAGGAACATTGTGCGCATGGCAGTGACGGCTCGCTCAGTCACATCACGAACCATAGCATAGCACATTCAGCCTGTTACGCATCATCCAGTGTCTGCGCGTTGCATTCGACGCCGTTTACAGCAGAGTGGTCTGTCTGCAAGACGTCCATTGCTTCGGCTACCCTTGACGCAGAACCACAGACGTCTCCGCCGCCAATGGTGAGATGAAAGAAGGATGTGGGCGCCTGAATGGAATGAAATTGTCTTTACTGACGAGTCACGCTTCTGTCTGCAACACCACGATGGTAGGATTCGAGTCTGGAGACACCGTGGAGAGAGGATGCTGAACAGCTGCGTTATGCACCGCCACACTGGTCCTGCACCGGGTATTATGGTATGGGGTGGTATTGGATATCACTCTCGCACTCCTCTAGTACGCATTGCCGGTGCTTTAAACAGCCAGGGCTACATCTCCGAGGTGTTGGAGCCAGTTGTCCTTCGTTACCTTCAGGGCATAGTTCAACAGGATAATGCCCGACCACACGTGGCGCGCATTATTCAAGGTTTCTTCAACAATCGCCAGATTGAATTGCTTCTCTGGCCGGCTCGCTCTCCGGATCTTTCGCCGACAGAAAACATGTCGTCCATGGTTGCTGAACTATTGACCCAGATTACATCCCAAGCTGCCACACCAGATCAACTTTGGCAACGTGTGGAAACTGCTTGGTCTGCTGTACCCCAAAAATACATCCAAAGTCTCTTTGAATCAATACCGAGGCGTGTGGCAGCGGTGATCTCCAACAATGGCGGCTACTCTGGCTACTGATTCTGGACGGAACCACCCTTAACAGAAGTCTATAAATTTGATCATTTGGTACTTGGTCAACATGTTATCTACTAAATAAATTTTGTTGTGATATCTCTTGTCTTTATTGGTGTTGCAATTTGGGTGGCCAGCAGTGTATATTGAAACGTGTTTCAGATATTAGGTATTTTTTATGTTTCATAAACAGAAAAGTGATAAAGTATTATAACATAAAACATTTATTGAAATAAATCTAAAGCATGAGAAACTTAAAGGTGGTACATCTTCTTTGAGAGTATTGTATTTATTTTAACAAATGCCGATAGAAAGTAGGTTATCTTTCTAAATTAGCACAGTGTGTAAAAGACCTTCAGAAGATTCCCTTAAACCCAATTTTAACAAACAAGAATTGCACTCTGAGTTGCAGAAAACTATAAAATATTATGAATACTTTCACACGATATAAATATTTTTCTGTCATTTGTTTAAAACAGAATTTGCATGCATGGTAGTAACGTACGATTTGTTGACGGTGAAGACATATGGGGGCAGACTGAAATTGATGATATTCTAATTTAGTTCTGCTTTTAACTGCTGTTGTTAAAAATAGAACTTCATGACTATGTGAAACAAAATTCACATAAACACACACACACAAGCACATATGAACACTTGCACACAAGCACCCACGTAAGCTCTAACGCACATTTTAATAAAAAAAGGACAAATGTAGTCAAATATTTACACAGATAACTTAATTTCTTCTTGCATTTGATTACAACACTAAAGATTTAATGAAAACTATTTTGAGATTTAAGCCGTTCAGAAGCATTTTTGAAAATGCTAAGAAAATCTCAAATTTAAAGAACTGAACTTTTGATTACAATTTTCAAAAGAAACATTTATAAAAATATTTAGATTTGAAAAGAAGCTTATTCGGCAGGTTATTCGTAATGTACAAGGTGCGTCTGAAAAGTTAGGTGAATAGTCTCATATGTTAAAATCCGCAGTAGTTAGTGTTTTGGAAAATGATAGTAGAAAAGTTGAAGATAAGGAAGGATAGTGTAAGCATTATTGCTTACGAACATTTTAAAAAGCAGAAAATTTGCCCCCGATTTGTACCGCACACACTAACAGACGAGCAGGAGCAAACTCAGATGGATGGTTTGGAGATTTCATTGACATGTCTGACCGGAATTTACAATTCTGTTCTTCAAGATCCTTCATATTCTCCAGATTTGGCGCTGGCAGACTTCCTGTTGTTCTCTCTCCTTAAATTAGCCCTGAAAGGTTTACGCTTCGCAGACGTTGCGGATATCTAACAACGCAATACGACACTGCTTCAAACGTTTGCTGACATTTTCTACAGCTTTTCAACTGACGTCAGAAGTGTGTTGTAGCTAGTGATAATTACTTTGAAGGCCAATAAAGGTATTTTATTTGTAACTCTTGTTTCTCTTATTTTCTGAGACCATTAACCGAACTTTTCAGACAATGCTTGTAAATTCTGCTATCTAACCTTTCGAAGCTTCTGGACCCCATGCCCTACCAAAAATGGGTCAAAGGCCACACCTAGCGTTAAATTACATTAGGGTCTCATTCAGAATTTAATATTTAAATTTAATATTTATGAAACTTGCCCAACAGAAACTAAGAATTTAATAAACTAAGAATGAAACTAAGAATTTACTAAACTAAGAATAATAAAAATAATAAACTAAGAATAATAAAGCTATAAGAATAATAAACCAAGAATGCATAAGAATTATAAACGATATATATAATATATCGTTTAAAATTCTTATGCATTCTTGGTTTATTATTCTTATAGCTTTATTATTCTTAGTTTATTATTTTTATTATTCTTA
>KK112097.1:531135-567701 GCA_000611955.2 Stegodyphus mimosarum
ATAATAATAATAAAGACTAATAAACTAAAGATATAAGAATAATAAACTAAGAATTTAATAAACTAAGAAAGAAACTAAGAAGAAACTAAGAAAAGAATTAACAGAAACTAAGAATTTAATTAAACTAAGAATTTAATATTTATGAAAGATCATAAAATAATTTACTCATCATTGCGATTGATAAAATTGAATTAAAGTTTAGAGCGAAAGGTATTTCTTCGAGGAAATTGAGCAAAAGAAATTTCTTAGAAGAAACTGTAAACACAATATTTTAAAAATGGGCGCTGATTTCATTTTTTGAGTACTAGTTTTAAAACCTAATTGATAGTCGCGCCTACATGTCAAAATCTTTTGCTCCTATTTTATATATTTTGTATTACTTAGACGAGAACAGAATTACTCGTAGTAATACATCCATGCTTTAAAAGAAAGGAAGAAGAACATATAGTATATGTTAAGCTGATTAAATGATAATTATAGTAGTGCTTCATATCTTTTCCTTTTTATATGACTCCAGTCAACAGAGGAGAGCAAATTAAACAGTTCCTATTAATGTGAGATAGCCATGATTTCAATTTAATTTCGAATACTTTCATTTTTCGAAATTTCATTTGTTAGTTGTATTGGCTTTAAAGGCTCATATTCAGTTAATGTTTAAGAAAGCAATCATAGTCAGAAAAATCATGCGACCAGTTCCCATATTCAAATTCAGTGTCGTATTCATTTCTCGATCCACAACACGAATTGCATCAACTCGCTGTGATAGCCGTTAGTTGAAAAGGCTTGCTATAATACTACTTGAATGCTTACGTAAAGCAATAAGCCCAGCGGCCAAGTGGTGAAGTCGGTGACCAGTGGTGTTCGGTGCGGGTTCGAATCCCAGCGAACAGGCTGGCCTTCATGGGCTCTTTCATAATTTTCCCCATGTGTAACGTGCATACGATCGAGTTTTCCTTAGAAAGATCTCCTCTAAGGTAGTTCTTCCCTCGAGGGCTTTACCATAATTAAGAAAACCAAACACCAACCGTAAAACAATATGGTACGCAAACAACTGGTGAGGCATATTAAAAATGTATTCGGATTTTATGAAATGTTTTAGGATTTACATGGAATATTCAAACCTACCACTTTGTAGTGAAAAATAAATAAAAATAATGTTACGAAAAATTCGGCGGTTGCGTCTGTATGTAAGCTTTCCGGCATAGCACTAGGGTTGCCATAAAATAGTGTATGGCAGGGTTGCCAGATTGGCGACTTTATCGCCCATTTGGCGACTAAATAGGCGATATCCCATGGTCCAATCAGGAAGCTTCTAGAATAACTTCCTGTCGAGATATTTCTCGAAACCTGTGGAACCTAAGGAAAAGCTATATAAACCCTTGCGTTTCTGAGAGCCGGCAATGGTGAGAATAGCTGCTTACTGTGAGTGCTAAGCTACGCGAGAGTTTTGTGAACGGAAAACGATCGAGATAGTGCTTCGCCGTGAAGCTACCTTTACAGTACAGCTTGACAGTGCATTGGTGATTGTTCCATGGTGTTTATTATAAGTTTAGTGTTGCCGTGAAGCTACCTTTACAGTTACAGCCTGAAGCTGTGTTGCTGATTGTTTCAGCGTATTTATTGTAGATTTTCGACGCTTTCAAAGGTAATTTTGGAACTGTGCTGTAAATAGTGATTCTTGTAAATAAATTGTGCTTTTTATTGTTCTGCATCGTGTTTTCATCGGATACTCTCAAATCCACGAACCCGTATAACGCAACAATAATTTAGAATTAGATTATTTTTTATGATTATGCGGATATAGTGTTATGCATAAAAATATTTCAAGTTACGATTTTTATGAAAATGAAATTGTCAGAGTTTAAAATTTATAAATTAGCTTACTGTTATGCAATACAGCCTGTGATTGTTTTACAACATATTGTTACGGATTTTATATTAATTTTGTTATTTTTAGTAGAATTGTAATTAAAATTGTTTTATTTCTCCGCGCAATGCAGCCCAAGACTTATTTGAAGAGAAAGCTACGCCGGAAAAGTAAAATACAAGAGGGTGTGCATTTAATGTTTAATAAATAGATATCTCATAATTGTACTGTTTTGCTGTCAAGAAAAATAGGGAAAACAGACTTTACCAGAATATTCTCGTGAATGATTAAAAAGCTTATAAAAGCCGGATTAAAACATCTCAGATCAGTTGTTGTTGTTGTTGTTTTAAGCGAACTGTATTGTTTACTTAGTGCTGTTATTGATTGTAGCGAATTCGCTGTGAGATCGAATTAACTTTCTCTGTATTTTGAATTGGGTTGTATTCAACGTTTGAGTAGCTCAAAATACAACTGCTGTGAGATATTGTGATGTTGTACGAATATCTCTGAGGAGGTATTTCAGCATTTTGTTTTATTTCTTGTGAAAAGAATGAATTTTAATTAACTTTTTATCGACTTGTGCATTTAATCCATTACGAACCCTTACGCACGCAACAATATATTTATCAGTCTATGTAAAGTACACTCTAAAAATTAAATATACTCTACAGTAGTTTATGCTGATTAATCAATTATGATTTAATAATAATACCTCCTTTTCGGTAGTCTTCATTAGGATGCAAATTAGTTAGCAAAATATTTAAGTCGAGGGTCTTAAATGTTTAAGCGCTTTTGGCAGCTTCTCCTGCGCACACATTACGTTAACTCTCCCAACTCTGCCAGTGAATATTGCGGATTTAGGCATTTTACTAAACGACATAAAACGCTCCATTAAAGTATTGAGCCAGCTTAAGTTTGTCTTTATGTGTAGTCTCTGAGTACGTTACCTCGAATTTTAAACTTCAACTTATTGGGTTTCAAATACTCTCAAGTGGAGGTGTTTTGATTGTAAGCACAATTGGTACCTTCTGTTTCATTTCAAGAGTTAATTAAAAATTATTTACAACTTTCTTAAGACTTTGTCATAATATTTCACTCATTTGTCAGTCTAATAGGGTCTGAAGAACTTCGAAATATTTTCTACACAATTAGAGCAGTATATACTATTAAGCATTTTGCATTTTAAATTTTATAAGATATTGAAAAAAAAATCAACAAGGAAATGGATTCACAGAAATGCAACAAACATATTAAAATATTATTTTTTCATCTGTACACGGGAACCTTTTTGAATAATATTCTTTCAATTCAATGAACATTGTTTTCATTATTTCCCACCACAAAATATTCTTTATTTAAGAGTGCTAAGAATAAGTATAGATAGATTATCGTATCACTCAGTTATTCTTATGAAGGCCGCGATTCTGTTTTTCAGTTCTTTAAAAGAATAATATAGTAAGAATATTAATAATTGTGCACTAATTCATCAGGCGTGTTTCCTAGTGTAAAGTTTACATGAACTATAAGTTAGTATACAAGATAAAGTAGGCCACATATTTATTAAATGCTTTAATTTTTTTATTTTTGTCTCATTTTTGAACCTGCCGTCCTTATTCAATTCCGACTATTTTTACAGCGCTTCGAATTTCTGTTTCATCTGTAGCTTCAACCATGCATAAAGCAGTTTAAAGTCGTTTGGAAATTTACTGTCTGACTGTAAGGGCCACATGTGATGGGATCTAATTTTTTATAATAATAACATTATTTATTTTTCATAAGAAATATTATGAGTTACTCTTTTTAACAATCAATTTTTAAAACTTCAGGCGATTTTTTTCCAATTAGTAACAAATTGCAGTGAGATTCTTCTAAGATAACATCCCGCGTTGATTAAAATTACTATGAATCGCTGATAGAGAAATGAAAAAACGATCTCTACTCTTACATTCTAAAGAACTGGTGCTCAGGTTACTTTTATTAATTACTAAATGAAGAATTTAAACGAACTGGAGAGAAAACAAAATAGTTAATTTAGTGGAAAAAAGTACTCAGGAAATTAAAATACCCCACAAAAATCAATAATTTAAGCAGTGGTGAGATGTGAAAATTTTAATAATGATTTTGCCATTTTCTCCCCAATGTTTTATTCTTTTTTAATAAAAGAGAATGTTAATCAAGAGCGTCAAGAAGTTGTTCTGAAATTTTCAATGATTTTATATCAAATAGGATACGTATAAATAAAGGTTCTAAGTTAGGAGATATGTATATGTAAAAAATTATTTCTGAAATATTCCTGACTTGTATGATAACAGATTACTTTACGCCTGTTGTTGCAGAAACAAGCAGAACAGAGATTTCAACAACTTGTCATAAAAAAGTGTGACAAATATTATTGATTAAAATAAAGTTATTAAAAAAGTAAAAATCTGAAGGCTTTCAGATTTTACATTACGCCCAAAGGGGCGTTTTTTTTTTACCGTTTTGTGTGTTACTTTTATTTACTAAATATCATGTTCTTATTTTTTATCTTTATTTACTAAATATCATGTGATGCCAAATGTTTTTGGATGTATGTTTCCTGCCAGCAGGAAATATGGTAGGAAATTGCACCTACATTAAAGTAAAAAAGGAGAATAAGAACTTTTTTTTAAGAAACTGAAATCAAAGTACACATTTTAGGGATTTAGTAGTGATAGATTCGACTGGAACGTTACGTAATAAAATCCTTGGTGTAAAGAGAACAAGCAGTTAGCATTGCGGAATTATTTTTCAGCGTGATAAAAACATCATGTCAGTAAAAATGAAGTAAAAAAAATAAATATATAAAATCTGAAAGCTTTCATTTCACATTACGGCCAAAGGGGAGTTTTTTTAACGTTTTGTGTGTTACCTTTATTTATTAAATATCGTGTTCTTTGCACTTAAACCATAAAATTCAGTTAAAGAACGATATAGCAAAATAATATTAAAATGAGCATAGCTTTAGAATTTCCGATGCATAGTCTCTCGCGCTGAAGATAAAAATGTTCTTTTTTTTCGTACATGATTCTTATTGCTCGCTTCGAAATCTTTGAGTTTCTGAAACAAAAATTCGTTAAAGTTTTACAAAATATGAAACAAATTATAAAACAAATTCCAGATTCCAAATTTGGGCTTTCATATGCCCATATTCGGGTGGAAACGTACGTTATTCAAAATTTGATGGCTCTAGGTACCGCTGTTTTATCGCAATGCGAGAAACATACATACATTCATGCAGATTCTTCATTATTTAATTTCGTTAAATATAATACAGGGCTATAATATTTGGTGGCAACAATTTGAAAAGTGAACCGACATTTATAGTGAGTGAACCAACGCAAAATGCCAAAACGAAATTAATAGCCCTTTTGGGCTAACAAAAGATAATAGGAGATTCTTTTGGTACTACATCTAACAAAAGCTGAAATTCAGAAAATTATGTAGTGTGCATGTATAAATATGCATCAGAGGAACACTGGACATTGAGAAAGGAAGAGATAATGTGCTGATGCCATCAGGAGGACAAACTGACGGCTGGCACCATCTCAGCTGCACGTGTACACACTGCATGTTGTAGAAATAGATCCCTGTCTTTGTTTTATTCGTTACTGGAAGAGAATTTGTTCGCTACTAAGCAACTTATATTCATCGCTTGTAATTAATGGGTGGCAAGTTCTTTTTAAGAGCGTCAGACCGCATTTATGAGGAAATCATGAGATGTCTGAGTCACTGTTTATAAGCTGAAAATGATAATACAGGATGTTTATAAAGTCCCGGAACCATTTTGATGTTTAATAACTCATAAAATAATAAAGATAGATTAAAATTAATAACATAAATGGTTAGATAGACTCAAAAAGTTTCATGACCCTTGTCAATTAACTTGCACATGTGCCCGTTCGTCGCACGGAGAATATCAAGTCAATATTCCATTTCACGCCAGGTACCGGCAAGCATGTCGGCACCCGCAGAGGCTATTGCGGTTGTAATTCTGGCTTTTAGGTCATCAATGTTCAACACTCTCCACCTGTAAACGTTGTTCTTTACAAATCCCCAAAGGAAAAAATCCAGCGGCGTTATATCAGGTGATCTGGGTGGCCAAGGAATTAGACCTCCTCGCCCAATCCATCTTCCTATGAAATGGTCATTTAAAGAACTGAGGTGGTACACCATCTTGTTGCAAAAAGGCATGTGCAATTTCTCTGTGTTTACATTATGGATTCCGTTTCTATGAACCACCATAAAATGTTTTCTCTTGTGGTGCACGCATTCTCCTTAATATACAGTCGAATAAAACATCACATACAAAAGTACTAGAACAAACACACCAAAAGTAAACATAACATTGCAATAGTTGCCAAAAACAAGAGAGAAAAATGCAATTAATAAGCAGACGATATTTAGAAAAGTACAGATATTTAGACTGGAAAATGAAATTATCTGAAATTAACCACACGCGCAGACGATATTTACAAAAGTAAAGCTATTCAAACCTGAAAAGGAAAATATATAAGTTATTCCATCAATAAATGCCATAAGTTTGTTTATATCTTGATTATTTTATGAGTTATGAAACATCAAAATGAGTCCGGGATTTTATAAACAACCCTGCATAATAAGAGGCACAGAAGAAACTGAACTGTTGTAAGAAGTTCTGCAGTATAAGAAAATAGTACATAGAGTTAGAAATATTCTCTATCAGTTACTGTAAAAAGCAGGCAACTGGATGGGTACTTCAAATCTATCCATTTGTCTGCCATTCATGAATCAACTCAGAACTGTCATTTCTCCCAAATGCTTAAAAGAATATGGTTTTATAATTTCTTTTACCCTAAAATTAAAAATAAATTCACATTTCTACAACTACAACAGTGAACTTTCATTCATGAAGCATTTATAAAAATTCCTATGAATGTGGTCTTGTACATACAGGAGAATCCGCATATTGTTTTTGAAATTCAGAGTAAAGAAAATGTACAGACGAAAACATCGTGAAGAAAACAATGCAGGGCGAAAACATCGTTATGCAAAATATCGTGGGAGAAAAGAAAGCAAGGAGAGAACATCGCAGCTCTAAAATATCGTGGTACAAAACATCGTCGTCGAAAACAAAGAGGTCAAAAAATATTAAAATTTTAAAACGTCGTTATAAAAAATATGGCTGTAACAAATAAAGCACCTACGAATACTTGCATGATGATAACAACACAGGCCTATATTTTTCAGGCTTTAAAAGTTGTAAACGTATAGTCGCATGATGATGTTAAGGGAAAGAAGGAATGAGGAATACTTTGGCCACCATATTTCATATTTTTGGATTAATTAATAATTTTTTGCTGAAAAAGCAAAAAGAAAATTTAGACATTTAAAAACTGAAAATAAATAAATAAAAAATTAATTCTATGTATAGCACTTCAGAAAATTTTAAATTTATGTACTAATCTATTGCAAGCCATTATTTAATTAACATCTTTTATAAAATTCTTTTAGTAATTTTTCATAAAAATTAATCTAAAAAATTAGAAAAGCGAAGATGAGTAACTGTATGAGGTTACCTATATTAACACAACGTTGTCAATTACCAAACTGTAAAATTATTTTTGTTTTACTTTGTTAATCTGATATTCTTTTAGCAAAAGTTAAATCTTATTTTGTTTCATTATTCGTCCCCTTAAAGTGACATTAACATTTTCATGTACAGCTTTTCTCATCTTCCCTTTTTTAATTTTCTTTTCATAAAAAACACCATTATAACTTTACAGAAAGAGATTTGCTGTATAACGTTATTAAATAATTAGGTTAGGTTAGGTTATTCAATTATGGCAAAGTACACGACGGCTATCTGCCTAAAGGGAGGGATGCCTTCGTGGAGGACTTTCTAAGGAAAACTGGCTCGTATACACATTACACATAGGGAAAACCATGAAAACACCCATGCAGCCAGCCCGTTCGCGGGATTCGCACCTCGGACCGAACTACGAGTGTTCAGTGTCTTTACCGCTCGGCCGCTGGTGGACATTAAATAATTAAGTAGAAAAATTTAAAATACTATTCAGTGCTACACATAGCATTGACAGTTTGCTCATTTTTAGGTTTCTTCTTGCTTTTCAGCAAAAAAGTTATTAGTCTAACCAAAAATATGAGAAATAGTGGTAAAAATAATTCTCCTTCCTTCTTGATCTCCCAAATCAGTTTGCGAATATACATTTACAAATTTTAAAACCAGAAATATATATCAAGACGCAAGAAAAACACGCCGACGTAAAAAATAAAACAGGCAAATCGACAACCTTGTATTTGGTGTAGATTCTGTAAAATCCCAATTGATTTCGAGGGCAAAACGGGTGCCCCTTCATCAGGAGCAAAAATTTCTGCAAAAGTGAGAAAGCAAATGTCGATCATATTTATACCCTACAGGCGACCATTGAAAGGCCAATAGCGCCATCTGTCCGCAGAAATAGTAACGAAAATGACTACAATTCCAATCCAGTCTTGCCTAATGCCTTGAAAATTCTACTAAATTAACCCTTCCTTTTTTGTTACTATTTCTGTCTACAGATGGCGCTATCGACTCTTCCTCTGGTCGCCTGTAGGGTATAAATATGATCGACATTCGCTTTCTCGCTTTTGCTGAAGTTTTTGCTCCTGATGAAGGGGAACGGTTTTGCTCTCGAAATCGATTGGGATTTTACAAAATCTACGCCGAATACAAGGTTGTCTGTCGATTTGCCCGTTCTATGAGAAATATATATATCTGAGATTTTTATCGTTATGTATGATTTGGAGGTGCGTTATGTTTTACCATGATGTTTTTCGCCACGATGTTTTGTAACCCGATGTTTTAGAACTGCGATGTTTTTTCCCTTGCTTTATGTGCAGCATTTAATAGCATTTCGTAATATGTTTCGTAAAACAATGTTTCCTCCTTGGGTTGTTTTCGTCTGTGACGTTTTTGCGCCGATATTTTAGGCGGACACCGAAGAGAAAAATTCTGAAACAAAAGGAAGTAAAATGGTCTTTAATTGCTCCTCATTGCTGGGATAAAAAGCAAAATTTTCTATTTTTGGACCCAATGCTCGCTTTAATTAGCATTTCAATTTGGATTTTCTAGAAAGCTTCAGAGATATTTCTGTCCAGCAGTCTAGTTAATGATATAGTTTTCAGTCTTTTGCTAGCGGAGGCTTAAGAAAGTTTTTTCCGAACCTCACATGCCTTCTTTCGACGTAATATTTCATCTTGCATGTTAAGCACTACAACTTCTATTGTGTTTATTGTAACCTCAACTCTTTGATAATATTAGAATAGTTCCAATGAAATTGCAAACAGCGAAACGTGTTTTCATCTTTGCATTAAATTTTGCGTCGAACTAATTTTTAATTTTAAATTCCACAAAGCTATTTTCTTCAAGCATTTAACACAAGTGTTAATAATGTTTTTAGATCAGGGTGAGTCATAAGTCTTTAAATATTAAAAAAAAATGTTCTTCAGAGAAATTAAACTGTATAGGAATGAAATTAGTTCAGAAATACGAGACGTTACGCTAAAGACATACCATGCAGATTTTTTTAGTTGCAGTTATATCGAATTAACAAATTGAGGATGGATTTTGAATAGTTTTGGCAGAAGCAAATGTTTTACAAATTAATGATGCTTTATTTTTTTTTATGAAGCATAATATTTGTGTTTCTTAGTGGGAAATTTTAAACAATATTTCTCAAAACGAAATTTTTCCAACGGAAATGCCGTTTTCACTTGTTTGAACGTCTGATTACCAGAAATTGCTCACCTAGAAATTGCTAGCCAGAAATGGCTGCCCCAAAATTGCTCACTTAGGCAACATTGTAAGGTATTCCTCCCGCCTTCTTAGCATGACTTCGTGGTGTAGAGGTCAGCACACTCGACGCGTATTCCAGAGGTTTGTGGTTCGAGTCCCGGCGAAGGCATAGCTCATTTTTCACCTCTTCTGCACCAAAAAATCCTAATGTCTCTACAGCGGCGCCCGAACTAAAAAAGGTGGTGGATGATGATTCTCCATCACCAGGATTTGGCGATTGGTTTTCCTAATCCCCAGTCGCCCTTTAGAAGGGGTGGTGCATAAGGTATTTCTACAGCCTTCTTAGCACACCTTCGTGGTGTAGTGGTCAGCACACTACACGAGTATTTGAGAGGTCCGTGGTTCGTGTCCCGGCTAGGGATTGCTCATCTTTCACCTCTTCTGCAACAAAACCTCCGAAAGTATATGTATGGTGATGGGATAAAATGTATAATATAACTATATAATCTAAAAATTTACATACCCTCCCTAGTCCTGTAAGTTGCCTCATTGTGGCGACGAGGGGTAAATTTGGAGAGTATTCTCTTGGTAGTGTCACCCAAGGCGTGAAAGCCCTTCCACTATACCCAGGTAAACACCTAGAGGCAAAAGAGTTGAGTCAGTCCTCTACCTCTGGTGCTCAGGCTTTGGACTAACAAAGGGTGCCTTTTGTCCTCCGTCTATGAGTTATGTCACCTACTACTGTTCATACTACTTCGTCTGTCGCGCAGGTTCAAAAGCGGCGCGTTCGAGGTTTAGGAGAAGGACCCGTCCGAAAAATCAACTACAGTCTCGCATAGCTCGTCCACTTAGGGTAATTCAATGCATCCGTGGATGTCGTCTGTCAGAAGCTGGACTCTAGGATTAGCAACAACAACAACAAGAATCTACATATATTTTCGGAACCGTTCTATCTGTGCAAACATGATGATTGCTAACCTAGATGTAACTATGTAGAGTAATTAGGTTATATTGATGTAGGAGGTAGGAAAAATGCACAGGGATTTAACTTGGGTTCGAGAACCTGTGTTTGACCAAATTTGAAGACCGCTGTTTTAATTATTTATTATTTGGCTATCTGTTGTGCGGGTCCACGACCGAGCGATGAGAATTCAGAGAGAATTTTATACAATCAGGGATTAAACTGATCCAGAAATCTGTATTTAAATTCATTTTTATAAAGCCTCCAATAGAGTTTTAGTCCAAAGGGGCTTTGTCCCTGAAGAACTATTGTTTTCGTTTCGACATTTTGCGTCGGAAACATTAAATGTCGGTTCACTTTCAAACTGCTGCCACCAAAAATTGCAGCCCTGTATTATATTTAAAGAAATTAAATAATGAAGAATGTGCATAAATGCATGCATATTTCTCGCATTGTTATAAAACGACGGTACCTAGAGCCATCGAATTTTGGAAGACGTAATCCTACTTTGAATATGGACATCTGAAAGTCCATATTTGAAATTTGGAATTTGTTTTATTATCGATTTCATATTTTGTAAAACTTTAACGAATTTTTGATTAACAAACTCAAGGATTTCAAAGCGAGCAGTGGCAACGCTGTACAGAAAAAACATTTTTATCTCCAGCTCGTAAGACTGTATATCGGGAATTCTAAAGATATGCACAATTTAAAATTATTTTGAGATATTGCTCTTGAACTGAATTTTATGGTTTAGGTGCGAAGAACATGATATTTAATAAATAAAAGTAACACACAAAATGTTAAAAAAACTCCCCTTTGGCCGTAATGTGAAATCTGAAAGCTTTCAGATTTTATATATTTATTTTTTTTTACTTCATTTTTTCTGACATGATGCTTTTATCACGCTGAAAAGTAATTCGGCAATGCTAACTGCTTTTTTTCTTTACAACACAAAGAATTTTATTACGTAACGTTCCAGTCGAATCTATCGCTACTAAATCCCTAAAATGTGTACTTTGATTTCAGTTTCTAAAAAAAAAGTTCCTATTCCCCTTTTTCACTTTAATGGAGGTGCAACTTCCTACCATATTTCACGCTGGCAGGAAACATACATCCAAAAACATTTCGAATTTTCCATCTTTTACATCTTCTTCGGTTTAACTGGAATTTAAATTTATTTTGTTATATCAATGAAGAAGACTTAGTTTCTTTCCTTGTTGTAGATTCTTATATTTGATTTTACTTTCGATTATTGTGTCCTTAAATATTTTTATCTTTACCATAAAATAAAATTTAGGTAAATTTTAGAGTTATTATTTGATTTCATTTTTTGAATAATTACAAAAATTCGCTTTTTTTATGTTGTACCCTCCTAACAGAAATATAACGCCTCCTAACAGAAAATTAGAGAAGTATCCAAATCTAAATCCGCAGTGAGGAGCTCTAGAATATGAAGTGCTATATAATTAGATTGCCGTTCATACTCTATAGAAGACCAATATAATTATTTAATCTTCCTATTCTGTACTTTAATAATTTCTAGCTATATAATATCTAGAAATTATTAAAATTATATCCAAAAATGCAAAATCACCAGTTAGCTATCATTAAACATAAATCGATTACAATTATTAAACATAAATAGATTATCTTTAATCGATTTACAATCGATTAAAACATAAATCGATTACATCGATTAAAACACTTTGCTTTCAAGCAGGCACAGTAACAAATAAAACTTTGTGATACCTGATCATATTTCTCTCCTAAACGATGTTGTTAGGCCAAAACGTTACGTACTGGCATTATAATCGTTGTTTTTTCAACTTTCATATTTTTGAGCCTATGAATGATTTACAAAAAAATTATTGAATGAAAATATTGAATTAATTTGCAGGATCGGTGGTTCTACATACGAGTTTTTAAGCTTATGGGTTAATCCGATATTTTGCAAGATTAATTGTTAATAAATTTTTATTATTGTTATAAGGATAAAACACTAAGAAAAATGAACTTTAATTTAAGCTGGTTGTGTGTAAACCAACATTTTTTTATTACAATTGAAAAAAAATCACAAAAGAATAATAATTTTTATTGTGGTTTTTATTGCGTTTCATTTTACAACATTAATATTACTTTAATGAGCGTGATAACTTTTGTAATTAAAAAATGGTATTTTAATTAATAATATGTAATTTAGAAAGCAAGTAAAAGGATACGTGACTCGAATTTTAAAGCACATTAATACCTAAAGAGCATGCAAAATAAACGCATACAAAATAATCAAATAGTTATAAAACTTACTAAGGTAGATTTAATTTCAGAAATTTAAGTTTTAGAATTATTTAAAATTTTAGAATTACCTAAAATGCTGAATAAAATTATGTAGTAAATCTTCCCAAAGTGCGGAACACTGCGGGAAAAAAGCACAGTTCTTTATCTCCCGTTCAGCTGGGCCTATTGACGAAATTCAGCTGGCGGGTTTCATGTCTCAAAAGCGCGACTTAAGCTATGTATTAAATTTATATATAGCACTGTTCTAATATAGGTATTTTGACACAAAATCGGGCTCAAATTATGCCAAATTGCCACGTTTTGGAAAAATCGCACGAGTAGTTTTTAAATAATTAGCTCTCAAAATTTTAGCTCCGTATTAATGTGAATTGAATTTGGTATATATTTATTAATATCTCTTTTTTCATTAAACGTATTTGATCTTCCTTCGCATTTCGAAATTAGGATTCATTACAAATAAAGTTCGCCCATTTTTTATGATTTAAATTTAAAATTAGTATTTTTAAATATTTTTTATAAATTTTTCGAAAATAATTTTGAGTTATAACCTATGACATTTTTACCATCATTTTAAAGTAGATGTATTTCTAGGCATACTGGCAAAACATTAGAGTTTATTATTCAAATTTTCCTAAGATATACGTGAATTTACATATTGACTGTTTAGAAACTTGGCATGTTTGTTATAAGCGATAATAACGTCAAATGTGAATTACGCACTTTGTCAAAATTATTTGAAAGCATGAACGATGACCATTTTTCCGCTGGTGTGTAAAGAAAAAAAAGGAAAGGAAATAGTGTGTTATAAATTAAGAAGCTTGCGAAGTCAATTATTCTTGGCGCAACCTGGAAAAATGAGTCAAGACAAATTTTTTAATTTCTTCATAAATTTCTCTCCGAAAATTACAAATTTAATATCTAAGCATAATTTGTGTCGTAGAATCGAAATATGGAAAAAATTGGTATGGTATTTAAAAAAAAGTCCGCTTTTGTGTCACTATTTATGTTAGAACAATGCTATATATAAATATAATATATATCCTAAGTTGCGCTTTCGAGAGACATGAAAAACGCAATTTGAATTTCATCAGTCGGCGCAGTAGAATGGGAGACAGAGAACTGTCCTCTTTTTTCTTCGAGCAGTGTATATTTAGATAACGTATTTAAATGCTTAATTTGCAACAGGTACAACCTGTCAGGACTGAGTGTTCTGTGCGTATTCTTGGCAAACATCTTAAAGTAACTCCTTAAAGTCCTTAAGTCCTGATCCGCTGGTGGGCAGGGAGCTGAATGCAGCTATGTTCTGGTTGTAGATACTGTGCTTCAGTGGTAGAATAACTGCACTTGAAAGGGATTTAAAATCCTCTTTTATTAAATCAATATTATTTACAAATCACTTCCCAACTCGGGAGGGATACAGAAAGTAAAAGACCACACTTGGGTCTAAATGAACAATCAGATAAATTTAAACTAAAGCTAAATAGAAATTTAATTAATCTTTGCTCACAGAGCTCTACGCGCAGTTGGCCTCTAACTAAATGGTGCGTAGCAAGATTTACTGATACTAGCGCATTTGGATTTATTTCAATAAGCAATCACGTAGCAAACACTATGGCTTAGAATTTAGCTGCTAGCTGGTCAGGCGAAGGTCGAATAAAATGACCGTGATCTGAGACTAAAAGCTCTCGCACATTGAGAGGTTTCTACCTCTGGTTTAAATAGTCACTAGCTCCACTTCAAAATTAGCATAAGCTGAAAACGCGCTCTTCTTCTGACGGGAAGTTGAAACTGAGAAGAGATAGAAAGATTTAAATTAAAATAATACTTTGTTAGTTTAACTAAAACCTTACAAACTTTATTAATATATTTCCGCACTGAAATTTTACGGATTTTGCATCGCCATGTTTTTTCTGATGACTATACTCTAACGATTGGTTCTTTTTATTTAAATTAGCAATAAGAATAATTTTTTATAACGAGATCTGAAAAACAGCTCTGAATACATTAACAAGCATTTTGTGCACTTATCTGAAACTATTATATAGTATTTTGAAATAAATTATTTGATTGCCCAAAGCGATTCTCTTTAAATGAACTTGTTTTGAGTTATTTTAATATTTCTGCCTTTAAATTATTAATTTGTTTTTGTAACTAGGTATTATGGTTCTTTGCTTTCAACCCTAATACATCGTTTGTGGAGAAAAATTCTTCCTTTTAAAGTAAGTGCTACGGTTTGCAATTAAGTAAAGCGTTACGTACTTCTGATAATTCATGCAAAGTGAAAAAATGCTGCAGCTTTAAACCTTATGCATGCTTCATTTACCATAGTTAATGAAACTTATAGATTTAAATAATTTTTTTAATGCAAGTAGCTCTTCTAATGTTTAGAAACTCGAAATTCAGAAAATGAAAATTTATTTCTGTTTCGATTGAGAACACATACATTTATTTATTTTTTTTTTGCCTCTTAAGTAAACGCAGAGCTTAAGTGCAACTAAACACATAATATTTAATGATATTGTTATCTTTCTGAAATTAGAGAAATCCTTAGAGAAGTAATTAGGTACTTTTATGACGTATTCGAGAAATATGAAGCGTTTCCATTTATTGCGAAAGTTATTGACAAAAAGTATAATCTGGGAGGCAGACAACTTATGTTTTAAATTGCAAGAAGTATTGCTTATTAGTGCAGAAAACTGTATTATGCAAAAGGTATTTACGATAATCTTATATTTCATAATGCTAAAACATTTAAAAAAAGAGAAAAAAAAATTCGAAATGCGACGCTGGATGTTAGACAATATACTGAACTAAGTATATTTCGGAAGAATCGAAAGTGTTTCTTCATGAGAATACACATTTACGTGATAAGAAATAAAAATGTCAGAGAAATAATCTTTAAAAGAAATTTGATGCAATATTAAACTAAAGGCGAAACATTATTTGACAAATTTCTGGAAAAAATTAAACGATTTGGGCTCCAGGTAAATGACATATGATTTTAGAAGCACTTTTATTAGTTACACGGATTCTGCTATTAGTTATGAAAATTATCAGTTAACTGGCCGTCCAATCGGGATAGTGGTTAGTAACTCTAACTATCGTACCGAAGGGCCCAGTTACAAATTACGAAGAAGGTATGGATGCTTGTAAATGTCTAGTACCTGCGAGGCGTAAGGCCACACAAAATCTGCGGCGAGCCGAAAAGTGTTCTCGAGAATTTGGTGGTAGGGGAAAAGGGGGAAGATCCTCGAATAGAACAGAAATAGACAGAAGTAAGAAAGAAAAGAAATGGAAGCCTAAGATGGAAAAGAGAAGAGGAAAATAGAAGAAAAAGAAAGAGCGTGAGCAGTTTTTGACTTTAATGATGAGAAAGAACCAGAACAAGATACAAAATACACTCACTTCCAAAAGTTAAGCACGGAGATGTAAAATGTAAAACAATCAACAAATACTGCTTTGATTGACACAAAATTTGACAGTAGAATATATATTTATGCATAAAACAAAATCAATAACTATATACAGAAATGAATACAATATTAAATTTTTCTATATTATCAGATAATGACATAGTGGAGACTTAAACAGAATTATGTATAAAGTGAAAATAAAGAGCATAAAATGAAAAAAAGGACATTAATAGGGTATGTGAACCCCCCTCATCTGTATACAAAGTTTACATCTTGTGACCATGCTTTCAATTAGGTGGTCAACCACCGCAGAATTAAGCAATCGCCATTCTTCTTGTAGAGCAGTTTCCAGCTCAATAAGAGCGGCTGGAGGTAGGAAACGTGAAGATACAGCACCGCCGAGAGCATCTCAAAGATTTTCAATGGGATTAAGGTCGGGCGAATATGCTGGCCACGCCATACGCGCAATCCTTTCACTCTCCAGGTAGTCATCGACGATGTCAGCTCTATGAGGACATGCGTTATCGTCCATTAAAACAAAAGTAGGGCCAACTGCTGCAGCGTACAATCTCACAATGGATTCTAGGACTTCATCTCAATACCGGAAAGCCGTCAAAGAACCCCGTTTAAAGATGTGCAGGTCGGTGCGATATCCTAATGAAATCCCTGCTCACACCATAATGCTTCCGCCTCGGAATGCGTGATGTTCGGTGATGTTTTGGGACTGATTGCGTGTTCGTTGTTCACGCCACATCCTTATACGCTTGTCATCTGGCTCCAGAGCAAATCTTGACTCGTCAGTAAACATGACATTTTACTAGTCAGACACATTCCAATTGACATGTTCCCGGCACCACTGTAATCGTGCCCCTCTTGATTGGACGGATAGAGTAACACAAATTCGAGGTACCCGGGCGTACAGTCCACTCATATGTAATCTTCGGCGTACAGTTGCTGCAGATATCGCCTTACCAATGGACGCTGTAACCATAGATGTCACACCGGTCGAGGTCGCTCTGCGATTCTGCTCGGCTACAATGGCAATACATCGATCTTGCGACCCTAGGGCGACCGGCTACGGGCCTTCGGACAACTGTTTGTGTGGTTTGGAATTGTTTCCATAAACAGGAAATTACAGAATGATGAACGAAGAAAAGAGCAAAATCTGTGATCGACTGTCCTGCTTCAATTCGCCCCACAGCAGCCAGTGATCAGAATCTTCCATTCGTCTTCTGGAAGTCATAGAAGCACGTATATCTTGAAAACAAATTGTACGAAAGTTTTAAGCACCTTCTATCAGCACTAACAATCAACTATCAGCATCTCACAATGTGTTGTGTGATGGATATTCCTACACCTCGAAAGGACTTAAGAGACTGTTATGTATGATATTTTTTTTGCACCGCTGATTGCACGTCTGACATGCTAATTTGTTCCCTTCATAAAGCGGGCTTCTTATAAGACTGCCTTTTTTGCATACCTTTTAACATGAAAGCGCGATTGGCTGTTACCTAACATATTTGCATACTTCCATCTACCTGTGCAGCGAATTGCATCCTCTTCAATTCTGATTGGCTTCCGGAAATTAGCATTTTCCTCTCCGTGCTTAACGTAAGTGAGTGTATTTAGTGCCATCGGGAGTGCCTAGATGAAGAGTAGCTTTGTAAGAAAGCGCATGCCAACTATTTGAAAGAACGGAGATGGTAACGAACTTCAGATGGGTTCCTTGAAGGACGATAAACCGAGCTAGTCTGTAATTTAGTATGCATTTGAGACTACTGGAGTTTATTATTCAGTGTGTGATGGAAAAGAAAAAGAAAGAAATTTTGCTAAAAAGAAAAAAGGTTAACGAAAAAGAGAGGAGCACGAAAACTTTGTGATGTCCCAGTCTACTGATATTTGAAAGTTTCTGTTTACGACGATGATGTGATGAAGGTGAAGAAATATTCCAGCATACTGATATCATGAAAAGATTATTGAGTGTCTTTGTTGATTACAATTTGAAAAGTTTTCGAGTTTCCGTTTCAGACTTTGACGATCATTCGACGATCCGGATAAGCGTTCTTGTCTACTATGTGAAAGAAGATACTATTCCAGACTGTTTTTTTAACGTGATGAAGAAAACCGGTAGCCTGCAGAGAGAAAATTGTTTCATCGTACACCACTGTTGTGTGATGGATATTCCTACACCTCGAAAGGACTTAAGAGACTGTTATGTATGATATTTTTTTTGCACCGCTGATTGCACGTCTGACATGCTAATTTGTTTCAAGCCATTATGTCCAGTCAGTGGGAAGTTATCTACAACCTAAGTGATCTACAACTAAATAAAGCCCAATGGCAGAGTCGGCAGGCAAGACAATCGGATATTTATTTCTGTTTAATAGTAGAAGTACAATAAAAGTTTGCAAATGCTGTTCCCCGTACATTACGTAGAACTAGAACCTATAGACACTGAAATGTTACAAATCTTGAAACCATAATTTTACGGATATTTATAATGGTGTTTTTAACAGTTGCCACTCCTGAAGACAAAATATGAAGCTATGGCTTTGCAAATGAGTTTCGACCAGAACTTGGAATTGTGATATTAAGTGTTTAGTTCCAATATATGATTGCAAACGTGGATCTACCGCGACGAAAAAGGGCAGTGTTCATTCATCTCTTTTTTGCATATATCTGCCCCCAAAAAGATTTAGGATTCTTGTTGAGGGGTACTGATTGCACAGCCTGTTCTCCAGTTCACATGTTTAAATTTCCCTCAACCCCCGGCAAAGCTTACAAAAGGGATATCTTCTCCTAGACAACATAAGCGATTCTTGGTAAAATAAGGAGAAAATATTTACATTAATTTAATTCTAAATTTGGATATATTATAAATGGTGTTAAGTTCCAAGAGAAGGTACAAATTCATTATTTGAATGCCTTTATTTAAGAGCTAATACCTTTGTTACCACTTTAATATCGGATCAGATATTTGCATGTGTTAGATATTCGTGTAAAATCCTGAGGATATATCAAAAATTATATTTTTGAACCTGAATTTAAACTTTGGTATTTTTAAACTTTTCTGAACTGTTTATCTATCTCCTGTAGTACAGTTTTAAGAATCTAAAATTCTGTTTTATGAATTTTATCCTGATTGTTTCACAAATTTTTCCATACCACCGAAGAAGAAACGCATAATTTAAGAAAAAAATCTCTCAAACTAATCCAACAATCTGCCGTTAAATCAGACGTTATCATTTCAGATTTTTTCAAACGCTGCTAAGTATTTGTGAGACTAGTTTGGCAAAGACGACTGGTTGCGTAACACCTAAAGTTGAACACTTAACACCTAAAGCTTGGAACAAAGTTCCAAGCTCAGAAGCATATGGTTATTTTCAAGGATATGAGGGAAATGCATTGTCGAAAAAAAATCTCATCGCCAAAGAAGGATTTGTGCTAGATAAACGAAATTTGGTATGTATGTTTATACACCTGAAAGATGGCGTCTATTCAGTTTTCTCGCTAGGTGAGTAAGTGTGGCAGTAGTAGCGCCACTAAGAATATGAAAATCAAGTTTGCTTTAAATACGCGCTGTAAAATTAGTGAGCTTTATTTATCCTTGAGATTTAACTTAGCGAGTTGATGTTAGTAGAGAATGCCATTAAGAAGGTCCTTGAGATTTAACTAAGCGAGTTGATGTTAGTAGAGATACCATTAAGAAGACGAAGAAGCTATTCTTTGCAGATCAGTGAGTTTGAGTAAGGTTATTTAACAGGGTTACGAGAAGGTGGATATTTCTTTCTGCGATATTGCAGAAAGATTTGACAGGAATATATCCACTGAGCATGATTGTTGGCAGCAGTGGTCAAGGTAAGGTACTGGCTGAAAAATACCGGGTTCCTGGCGGCCACGGAATACTACAGAAAGGGAAGACCGCTGTGATCGGCGTATGGCTGTGGCGTAGCAGAAATTCGAACTGCAGAGCACCACAGGGACACAATAAACTGCTACAAATCGGTTATTTGAAGCTCCCAGCCAGACGCTCTGTAACGTCCATAATACTTACTCCAGACCACTGCCGTTTGCGACGTCAGTTGTGTCAAGCTAGAGCTCATTGGAGGACGGAGTTGAGCTATGTTTTGTTTTCTGATGAAAGCCAGTTCTGTCTTCGTGTCAGTGATGGAGTTTAGAAGGAAGCCAGGTGAGTATCTGCAACCAACCTGTCTGCAGCCTAGACACACTGCATCTACACCTGGGGTTATGGTCTGAGGAACAGTTTCTTACGACAGCATGAACACTCGCATGGTTATCCCATTCACTTTGACAGCAAATTTGTATATCAGTCTGGTGATTGAACCTGCTCTGTTACCATTCATAAACAGCATTCAAGGGATGTTTTCCTATAGGGTAACACTCGCCATCAAACCAATATACTCTAGAGAATGTCGACATGTTGCCTTGGCCTGCTAGATCACCAGTTTTTCAATCGAGCAAGCATGGGACATCACTGGATGGCAACTCCAGCATCATCTACAACTAGCATTAACCATCTCTGTATTGACGTATCTACAACAGGCATCCCAGAAACTGACATCTTGACCCTGTACGATAAAATACCTGCACATGTGAATGTTTGCATTCAAAATTCTGATGGTTCACCGGTTATTAATGTACCAGCATTTCACATATGAAATGGCTCTTCTTGCGCATGTATTAACCTGTAATCTTGAAAATTTAATCAATTAAGTATGTTATCTAGATAAAAGTGTTTTCGAAATTTCATTACTCTAGGATGTTTTCTTGGTGTTGATATTTTTTTCCGTCAGTGTATATATTAAAGAACAGAGTGGTTATCTTACTAAAATGTTCTACTGTAATCTATAAGTTTGAACAAATTGTGTGAAAGGGTCATATTTGTTGGAGCCTAAAATCATTTCCTTCCCATAGGAAATCAAAAGGAATGGGAGGGAGATCCTTTCCTCCCATTATTCTTTGGACATCGAAAATCATTGCACGTATCATAGATTGAAAATCATTGTTTCATGATATTATTAATAGTCGGTTCCGTGAACTCATGTTATCCCTTTTTAAATTTTTTTTGTATATATTGTAGAGTCATTAGGTGTTTTTTAAAGAAAAGAGAAGAAAAATGAGCAATGCCCTTGCCGGGACTCGAGCCACGGACCTCTCGAAGACGCACCGAGCGTGCTGATCACTACACCACGAAGGCATGCCAAGAAGGTGGGAGAAAAACTTTATATAGTCTCCCATTTAAAGGCGACAAAGGATTAGGGGACCCAGTCTCCATATCCTTGTGTTGGAGAATCATCATCCGCCAGCCTTTTTAGTTCGGGCGCCAGTGTAGAGTCATTAGGTGATTTTTGAAAGCAGGAGAGATGAAAAATGAGCATTGACTTCGCCGGGACTCAAACTACGGACGCCTAGAATACGCGCCGAGCGTGCTGACCACTGCACCACGAAAGCATGCCATGAATGTGGGAGAAATGCTTTATAATATTACCATAAAGTAATTAAAGGGTATTTTAAGCTTAGTTAAGCGTATATAACTTATACAGAAATGTCTGTATAAGTTTTAGAAACTAATAATAATGCCTTTAATAAAATGCATTAAATGGTATATAAACAAAGAAGAAAGGAATTCTTTTTTTTTAATTTGAATGCTGTATCTTTCAAAACTTTATTTACAAGTAGTTAAGAACTCTACCGAGAAAATGCATCCTTTATTGAGATATTAATATTTTCCGCAAAAATTCATTCGATTATGCGCAAAACTCTTAATGTTAAAGATGAAAAAGAAACTTTTAAGGATCTTTCTTCTTTTTAAGGTAAAAGAATATTAAATGATTGTAGTTAGAAGGAAATTAAACGCAGTTTCCTTTTCTTCTAACAAATATGAATCACTACACAGTTTTATGTGGGCTATTAACATGGAAATGAGGATTTTTGAGAGTTATTTTTATATATGGAGTATTTATGAGTCCAAGTAATACAAAAGTAATGGGTTTTGTTTAAGAGAAATTAAGTAAAGCACTTTGATATAGCAAATAAGATAAATTTAATTCGAATTGAAAGAAAATGTAAAAGAAAACTTTAAATCGAATCTTCTTCAAGAAGTATTACTTGCATATAATTAAAATAAATGTATTAAATAACGAAAACTTCTTCCTTAATGTTTTGAAGAGATAATGAACATTTAACTATTACTGATAACTATCGTTCTCTTTTTTTAGATGTTGAATTTGAACAAACGTACTTTGAAAAATAATTAGAATCATGTTAGCACATTGCATTAAAGTTTATTATAACAGATATGTACTGCAATTTCTATCTGAACTTGTTTCAAAATAAACATTGAATGATGAAATATAAAATACGTTTTCTTCAAAAATGGAATAAAACTTCATGCAAGAAACAGATAAACGGGAATATAAATTTAATAACGAAATTAAAGTCAAAACTCACTTGTTATATTGCTTTGGAAATGCACCAGAAATGTAAATAAAATTTATTAATAAATGAATAGTAAAGCTATACAAATGCTTTAAATCGAAGAGCTATTAGAGAAAAAGAAATGTTCAATGCTATTACTGAAGCATATACTAGCACAAAATTAAAGTACCATGGTGCAATGTTCATTTCATTAATTTGTGTATTTTTCAACTGTACTCTAGCTAAGGTGCAGTTATATGAGGACAGAACTACGTAGAGAAGAACGAAAAATCATACACCATCTAACAATAAATGCGAAGGTGTATTATTGATGACATAAAAAATACGCAGAAGAAAATAATCAATAACAGAAAATATGCAGGAAGGAAGTCCGGATAGAGAACAGCCTTGACGCCAAAAAGGGAGAAACAGCTTATTGTGGTATGGCAGGCAATGGTAGTCATTTGGTGACGTACTTCCTCTAGGGAGATGTAAACTGTTACCCTGCGTTTACTGTTTACTTATCAAAGCAACATCGAAGAGTAATAGCACACAATATAAAAAATAGCACACAATTGAATAAAATATAATTATAGGTATTATTATTGATAATTTATATTAGCGCTTATTTCTCACATGATATTTACTTCCGTTTAGCGTGATGAAATGTCGCCCATACCCTTAAAGAAGCCAAATTGGCGCAACCAAGGCTGTTCTCCGAACAATATCCGAAAGTTCTCCTAATTACAATAAAATAGGAAAAAATAGTATTCTCTAAAATAATGTTAAATTGCTGCACGCTAGCTCCGAGGTCGGTTGTGTTTCCGTGCCATGGTTAGGCGTCTTTCAGAAGTTGTTTTACACTTAGGAACTGGTCAAAAGTGAATAAGTCTTATTAATTCGTCTGTCCCAAAGTGCACTCAACAAGTATGTGTATTATTTATGGTATTCAGGGGTAAACTGCATCTTTTCATTAAATTATATATCTGGGGTCACCTTCACTGGTCTCAAGAACTGCCTCCTCAACTGGAGAACAACTGGTCCTCAAGTGGTCTCAAGAACAAGTTACTACCTCCTCAACGAATAACGACCTCAAAAACTCCACGTTACGTCTCCTAGTAGTGATCAGTGTGTATTTAGTGAAATTTAGGGCTGAACATTTTGTGCTAATTTTGTTTAAAATTAATTGGCTTATGGTCAGACCGCTTCTTGGAGAATTTTTATTTGCTATCAATTACTGTGCCTTTTAGAGGTGATTATTTTCTTATGTATAAGTTGTTAATTTCTATATATAGTTATCAAGATTTCTGTAAGCTGTTCTACATCGCTACTGTGACTGCAACATTGTCGCCGATGATGGTATAGTAACTGCTTTGTGTGTATTTTCTTTTATAAACTGCATTCAAGCATTTCAAACTCTCATTGGCTTACCTTAAACAATGCTTTTGTTAGAAATTTCCTACTCTGAATTTATATTACTTAGTTAATTAAATTAGCCATATCAAATGTTCGAACAATTTATAATAACCCAAGCTTACTCGGAGATGTTTTATATTTGCAATATATTGTTACGAATTTTGAATACAGATAGATGATTTTAGTGCAATGATACGTGAAATTGTTGTATGTTTCTGTGCGTAATATAAGAAAATCTAAAAGAGGCAATCTATGCCCGGGATAGTAAGAATACAGCGGCAAATGCATTTAACATTAAGTAAATGTGTTTCTTAGTAATTTGGTTAGATAGCGCCAAGCTGACAACGGATTTGGTGTATTATTTTGTCCCTAAATTTGGCGACATTTTGGTCCAGTCCTTCTGTCATCGTACCAGGTATTGTAATTGAATAAATATAATTGACCACTGATATCTGTAACCGTAATTCGACACTCATATTGCTTTCTAGTAATTTCGAGAAGCAGAAAGTAATAGAAATATCTCGGGGGACGGTTGAAAACTATATAAGGCTGGAGAAAGCATCTGCTCTTAGTAATGCTGTTACGAGCTTAGTTCAGCATGAACTCAGATATCTCCGGATTAGCTTTCTCTTTAGGTGCTCTTTACATTCTGTTGTGTGTTAACGTTCCTGATAGTTTGAAGTGTAACTACTAGTTGTACTCTGTGATACTCCAAACACATGTAAGAGTATTTCTGTGGAAAATTTCAGAACTTTGAAGTGTTTCGTTTGATAAAGTAAATTTTATTAACCTGTCGAACCTATGTGCATTGAATCTATTACGAGCCTGTACGCACGCAACAATTTTTGGTGTCAGAAGTGGCATTGAATGCCAGTAGCAATAGCGATGGAGGAGCAGTTATGACAGTTGGTGGCAGTCCTTGTTGCATTTAAAGAAGAGATGAAAGCTGCTGAAGAAATGAAAGCGGGCCAAAAAGGAATGAAAGCTGGCCAATAATCCGTTAAAAAAGAGATGACAATTGTTCAGGGAGAAATCAAAGCTGGCCAAAAATCTTTTAAAGGAGATATTAAAGCCGTACAAGAAAAAAAATGAAGCAGATCAAGAGGAAATAAAGAGAAATTACCTGCATAATGGAAAACAGATTTAAGGCTGTGGAAGGCGGAATAGAGACGGTGGAAAATAGAGTTGGAGGAATTGGAGAGAGTTTCCTTTGTCAAAAAAAAGTATAAGGGAGAGTTTCTGCCTTGGAAAAGCAAATCGATTACAGAGTTTTTGCTGTTACCAACGAAGTTGACACCTTAAAGAAATTCATAGCGACAGCAGGAAGCAATTCTGATGGTTTTAAGTTTTTACCTATGCCATCTCGTCCTTCCCGGAAGCTATCCACATTTAACAGAAGGACCACCTGGCCAATGTATAAGCCACAGTTTTCTATAGTGGTGGTTAGATTCTCAAGCTAAAGCATGCCAACTCACTGCTTTTCTGAAAGTAGCGGGTATCTTTCAAACTCTTTCCGAAAAACCAAAGGCTAGACTTAGAAGTTCTATTCCGCACGTTGGAATTCCGCTTTGGCGAGAAGTGTTTGAAAAATTACAGGAAGGTTCAACTATATTCACGTCAGTAGAAGGCAACGGAAATATTCCAGGAACTTGCCATGGATGTTGAAAGGCTGTCTTTTCTCGCCTTTTCGGAGAGCCTGACAGAAGCAACGAAAATTCTGTCCTTGCAGTACTTCATCGTCGGCATCCAGGATCCTGAAATACAGAAAGATCTGCAAATAGTGGATGTCAAAGACTTGAAAGCGCTCTACCATTGTCAAAGCGCTCTACCATAAGCCATGAAATTCGAGGCAGCCCAACAGGCTGCTTGTACAGACCGCCACCCAATCAGAGTTGCTCAAGTTTAGGAGCTAATGGATCAAATGACTGCTCGTCTACACAATTTAACAAGAAAAATCAATGCCTTAAGACGGAATAAGAGTGACAGAAACCTCTATCTGAAGATCATCTACCTCTATCTACCTCTATCTACTAGAACTGCCACCCTGTTCCGGTATTCATCAGGTCATTGTTTGGGAACGGTAAATCCTTCTGATTCACCTTCAGTGAGAGTTCCGAGTTTTCGGCTATGGATCCAGGAATTAAAAATTCCGTTCTTGCTGGTACTGTGATATCGTCTTGACCTATGATTTGATTGACTGATTTAACTCCTTCATTGTTAATTGTGAATATGGTTATGCCCTAAGAGACAAAATGCAGCTCATTATTTTTAAGTCCAAGGAAAAATTTTATTTCCTTAGAAAGTACAATCCGAGTGTGCAAGAATCTGTAATATCTTCCACATAAGCCCTGCGATAGTGGGCGTCACTTCCAAACATGATGCTAACATTTAATTTTTCGTCGATGTCGATCTTCTCCTCGGACACAGTCTGGAGGTTAAGACAGGGCGGCGTCCAGGTGAGTTTACCTTCCAACTGTTGAGCCAGGTGTTTTCGAATGATGCTCACAATAGCTTCTGTATCGATAATCATATTGCAAGGAACTCAATTGATATATCTCAGGATGAGGAGTCCATTTCTGCCACCACTCACTGCACAAATCTTAAGCGCTTTAAGCAGAGGCTTTTCATTATCTGGTAACTTCCGCCACTCGAGATGGCCACTATTTAGATTCCCTCCTTCCTGCTAGGAGCGGTCTTAAGTTCCGAGCCCTGGGGTGGTCTAAAGTTCTTTCGTATTTAGCCCTCAGTGACATCAAGGTTACGTTCGGAACAGTCATGGATCAAGAGCGGTGTGCAAAGATGGCGGAAAAGCAGAAAGGAGTGGATGGCTGAAATCAACTTAACCAAATTTCTCACTCCCTGGACTGATTTCGTTTCTACGTAGAACAATAATAAAATTATGGAATAAAAAATGTTTAAAGTTAAAAAATAATGAAAACCAATCTCACTTTTATTAAAGATTAAAATTTTTTATTACTATAATTGATACTTTGTTGCTACTACGAAGCATTGTGTAAAAATAAATTTTTAGATTGGAAACAGTTCCCAAAGAACAGGAAATTGTCTGCTGACAAAATCAGCATTTTCTTTTTTATCTAATGTGACAAAATGATAGCAAATATCGCTCGAGGTTCTATTCTGTAGCATCCACACTTTGTTCTGCAACATTGACAAAGTCATAACACGGAAAAATTTATGTTTACATACAAATTGTAAAGAAGTTTATATACTAATTCTAAAGAAGTTTATATACTAATTATGTTTGTATACTAATTCTAAAGAATATTAAAGAGAAATTCACAGCTCTTGATTACAAGACGTTAGTAAAATAAGTAAATAATAAAAATATAATTTATTATTTTACATAGATATTACAGTAATATCGTATAAAAAAGATATACCTAATATACTTATCTAGACTATGACAAAGTATTCAAAGAATTGAAATGCAACTCAAAGGAACAGCTCCGAGAAAGAGAAATGAGCAAACAGTCAAGATTCCGCAGAAACCAGATTTGAAAGAGCGAATAATGATGACTCCTTCGGAATCCGCTTCAGTCAAGACTCCGAAGGACCCATCTGCCACTAGTGTTGGAGCGCTGAGAGCTGGGATTCCGAGGAACTAGTTCCCATGATCCACGTACTTTAAAACCCCATAGATTTGCAAACAGATGTGTTCAGTTTCGCTGAGATGCACCGGTTTATTCAATGTTTTATTTTTTTTAAATACTAGATGGAACATAAGCAAACCAAAAGCACACATATACACATACATAACACACACACGCGCATAAGCAATAGGTCAGGAATGTTTCCATTAAATAATAAATATTTTCAGCAATTAATGACTGGAGACGCCCCGAAAATGTCCATCGGCTGAGAAGTTTCCTATGACTTTGCATCCAATATAGGAGATTGGTGCAGGACTTTCCTTCCGTCGCAAGGCCCCTTCACAAGCTGACAGAGAGCAAAGAAAAGTTTTTTAGACAAAAGAATGTTAGGATGCATAACAAAGTGAATGAAGCTTTAATATTTGCTCCAATCCTGACGTATCCTCAGCTAGACAAACCATTTATTCTTGACACAGTTGCAAACCAAGAGAGTGTTAATGCTGATACGTGCCAGGGAAAGAATTTCCAATAGCATGTCGTAGCATAGTGGAGTAAATGTCTATTTAATCCGGAGAGGAATTACTCTGTTAGCAGGAAAGATTTGCTTGCCATAATTAAAGCCGAAGAGCATTTCCATCATTATCTCTATAGCAGAAAACTCCTGCTGCTTACATATGATGCATTTTCACATGGCTTTTAAACTTGAAGAATCCTGAAGGCCAAATAGCTAGGTAGATATAGAAAGTTGAGAAATATGACATCACTATCGGTCATCAGAAGGTATCATCGCATGAAAATGCCGACGCCTATCTATAACACCCTACCCAGAAAGCTTTCGATATTGTTCCAAGGTCGAAGGAGAAGACAAGCTGCGTAATCCGGTCACCTGACAAGTTACAAATTTAGCATCGGCTGTACGAGACCCATGGAGTGACGAAGAAATGAGGAAAGACTAGTTGGAGGACGGTGCCATTAAACACATAATTGATTTAATCGAATTTTCAAATAGAAAACCAACCTGGCACTAAATTTCAATCTATAGTTCTTTGAGAAAACAATATTGGGCTCTCTGGGATTCACTCCATATTCGAAACAGCATCTTGTACCGGAATTTAGATTCGGAGGATAGAAAGACATTCCAGTCCTTAAAGAATTACGTAGCAATTCAACAGGAGGAAACTTCGGAATAATGAAAACGTTACTTAGTCCGAGAGCACTTCCACTGGAGTAATGCATGGGAGTAATGCAAGTGCACTTCCACTGGAGTAATGCAAATTGGTTCCAGTCTTCTGATGCCCGTGCGGGTCGGAATAGATCGAAGAAACGAAGCCTGGGCAGACTGCAACGTTACACTATAGGAGCCCCTTTGACATTCTTGGACCTCTGCCACAAACTACTGAAGGCAAAAAATGCATCCTGGTTGTCAATAATTACTTAACCAAGTGGCCTGAAGCATACCCTATTCTTGATTAAGAAGCTGTCACGATAGCAGAGGATAGCAGAGGATGATAGATCCAGCGTTGGATTTCTAGATTCGGAGTACCTCTTCAGTTAGATTCCTATCAAGAAAAAAATTTTATCTTAGCTGTTGCAAGCTACTCGGCGTCTACAAAACCCAAACGACACCTTTAGTCTTCTAGTCAGACGGCATGGTAAAGAGATTTAATCAAACCATTCTTGTAAACTTGTCGCTGGTGGTTTCCAGGAACCAAAAGAACTGAGACAAGAAACTGCAACTGTTCGCAGTGACCTATCGCTGTGCTGTTCGCTACTGGCTATTCCTCATCCCAGATGCTCTTGTCCCTCGTGACCTCCGTCTGACTTGTTATATCTTGTTTGGCCCTCCGAAGGCTCCTTCATTGTCTGAGGAGTACATCCAAGATCTCCAGGCACGATCCGAAGTGATGCACAGATTTGAATGAGAGCGAATCAGCTTGGGGACAGAGAAGTTGAAGACCCGATACAACACGATAGCTACAGGGCATCGATTCAACGAAAGAGAGAAGGTGTGCTTGTGAAATCCGATGCGACGGAAAGGACTCTCTCCTAAAGTCACATTGGGATGGTCCTAGCACAGTCCTAAACAGGCTGAACGAAGTCGTAGTACGGATCCATAAGTCATCGATTTCTGAGCTTACAGCAGTTCATTACAAAAAGCTAGCTCCTTATTATTGCCATAGTACCAAGTCCGCATAGTGTGCATAATGTAAATGGTATGCTAAGACCATGGTCTTATTTGCATATGAATTCGTTAACTTACGCATTTGTTTATTCCTTTTGCATTTGATGTGTTTTATGTCATTTATTGAATTATTGTTTAAGTATTACATTGATTGTTCTTAGTTTTAAAGATTGCTTCCTGTCAAATGATTGTACTGCCCGGGACGTGCAGTCCTTGGGAAAGTAGCAATGTTACGAATTTTCTACATGGATAGATGATTTTAATGCAATTATATGTGAAATGATTTCATTTTTCTATGTAGTGTAACATAAGAAGAATCTAAGAGGGACAAGACATGCCGGAAAAGTAAGAATACAGGGCCAAGTCTTTTAACATTGAGTAAATGGATATCTTGGTAACTCGGTGAGATTGGCGACTTATTTTATCGCCATTGCTAAATTCGCCAAACTTGGCGACCATTTGGTGACGTTTTCGTCCGGTCTTTGTATCACCACCATAGGTATTGTAATTGTATAAATGTAATTGACCACTATATTAGCTGTAACCATAATTCGAATCTCATATTGCTTTCCAGCAATTTAGAGAAGCAGAAAGTACTAGAATTATCTCCGCGGCCTGTTGAGAACTATATGAGGCCTGGAGAGAGCGTCTGCTTTCAGTACTGTGGATACGAGTTGATCCGGATTAGCTTTCTGTGTAGGTGCTCTTTACATTGAGCTGTATTAAACATTTTTAGTAGTTTGAAGTGTAACTACTGATTGTACTCTGTGATACTGTGAACACATGTACAATCACTGTGGAAAATTTCAGAACTTTGAAGTGTTTCTTTGGATAAAATAAATTTTATTAACCTACCGTCGGATCTGTGTTTTTTTTTATCTATTATGAACCAGTACGCACGTAGCAAAATTGTTTTGCATGTATATTTTCTCATTATATATCATTTCCTTACTATAAGTATTTTCTATATGTTTTCCAATAATTTAATTATAATCAGCGCATTTATATTGTTGCAGTTCGGTTTCCCTTTTAATAACATCATTTATATTAAATTTCATTCAGGTTTTTACCTGTCGTAATAGCTAAAACATTTTGTACCAACCCTAGAACTTACTAAGTTCCCTTTGTAACGTGTTAATGAATAAGCAAGGTTGCCTGTAAAATTAATCCACTGCTAATTTACTAAGCACAAGAAAAAGATATACTTGACAGAGCTTGCATCTTTCTCCACTTTGCATGTCAAAGCAAATCTCAGCAAAGATCATAGCAGAATAGCTATTTTACAAAATGAAGAAAAATACTTTGCTTTGTATTTTGCTTCTATTTAACTTAGCTGTAGTATAAGTGTTTCTATTATTGACTCCGTCTTACAATATATTATGACCTGATAATTCTCTCTCTTCAGAATTCCTTTATATTCTGAGGACTGCGAGCATTATGTCTTAGTGTTAATTAGGAAACAATAAGTGTAGTTTTTAGTGAGAGTTAGTGTAATTATTCAGTTATTAGTATATAATTCGGCGATGGCACCTTACTGGTGAGCATATTTTATAGATTTTAATATAATTTATGTAATTCTTCTATACACATTCTTGCATAAAAAAAAATTCATTTTTAAGTACATCAACCAATTTTTGGCCGCAATTAAGTGACGATTCTGCAACCTTCGGGCATTATTTTGACTAGTAATGAAGTATTGCAAACTATACAAAATATATACTTAGCAGTATATCGTATATCAGAGCATTAGGCTCAAATCTTCATTTAGAATTACAGTTGTGCATTGAATTTGTCCCTCCACTAACTTCCTCCATTAACTGTAACTGGATGAAATGAACAAAAGCGGTTCCTATCCGCCATAGGAATTTGTCACAGTTTCTTGCACCTCAGAGTTTCCTGTTGCAGGAATCCAAATATTCCTTATAATCTTGCAGGTGATAAACACAATGAAGGGACTCTTAACATATTTGCTAAAGTTGTAGAGACGTTAATGGCAGTGAGAATTAGTGCAGCCAGGGAGCCTACGGGGGAACTGCATAGATGTTTTAGCAAAGACAATTTTAGCGGCCCTTTCAAACAGCTTATCTTCCATAATTAATAAGAATCAAAAAGGAGTTCACAGCAGATTTACTCTTAAGTCAGCATCTCCAAGCAGAGAAATACGAGATGCAAATGATGGCGTAAAGGATCCTAATCTTACTGCTTCCTTGGACGTAAAGTCAATCCTCCACCGAGATAGAAGACAGAAATTATAGCCTCAGTATAAATCATCAAAAATAAAATGTGCAGAAGTATCCTTCCGAGAAGTTTAATAACATCGCTACGATCGCCAAGTTAGGAGTCGAAATTAACAGACAAAAATCCTAGCAATATCTTGTAAAGATCTGCTAGGAAGTCTGGCACTGGAAAACTTCTTATTTATTCAAATCAGCAAAGGAAATCAAGAAATTAATAGGTTTCCAAATTTCAGAGAGAAGAGCCTCGAAATACATCATCAATAATTCTCCTGATGAAGCTGATTGAAAAGGATTTTACCCCCATCAGAAAAGAACGGAATAAACGTTCGAAATGAACAATGTCAAAATCGTACCCTTGTTTAAATTGCATGATTCTTCAAACTACTCGCAAGTTTCTTATTTTAACCCTCCGAGCGTTACGGGTTTAGCCTTCAAATTTCAAAGTTCCTCAAAATGTCCTGAACAAGTGTTATTTTCTTGATTTTAATTAAAAAATGACTCTTTCATTTTGTACCTTGATTTCTTTTCTTCCAATATAAATCCAAACCGAAATCAGATATATTAAAAAATAGCAGAAATTTTCATGTGTAACGAATATAGAAGGCACCCTTCTATACGGAAAAATCCGGCCACTAACCATTTATTATGATTTGAATATTTAAATATTTCTTTCCGTAATTCCTCATTAGAATGCAGTTTAGTTGGTTGTGCATTTAAGCTGCGAGGCTTTGTATTTTGTGAGAGAAAGAGTTTCTGACACTAACGTAGCAGGCTTAAATTTCAGCCAGCTCTAGCTTGTTGTAGGTATCTTGATTTTGCGTTCATTCGCTGACAATTCTTTAAACATACGCCCTGTTAAATTATTGAGCCGACTTGTAGCTTACTATTTAATTGTGCAGTCTTAGGCTGCGGATCAAAGTTGAATTTGAATTCACTGTTCTTATTTACATTTCTACGAGCTGTGATTATTTGTAGCGCTGTCGTCTTATGTTCAAAGTTCTGCTTAAAGTTTGCTTTAAAACCTTCGTTAGACCTTGTCGACGAAACTAAGCATTAAATTCCTAACCAAGACTGTTACGAAATATCCAGCTGCGGTAAAATAGCTTCCCCGCAAAGCGGGTTTAGGGTAGTGGCAAAGAAAGATAGGGTTACCTCATTTGGAGAGAAATCGGCCATTTGGCGACAAAATTGGCGATATGCCATAGGTCAATGGAGAATTTTCTACAACAAATTCTTACCGGTGTGGACCAGAATGTTCTCGAAGGCAGCCTAAAAGCTATATAAGCCCTGCCCGCCCGCAGAGTAGCAGTCAGTCAATGAGTGAGTGTCTCTTACTCTATCGAGTTGATCATCAGGCTAGTGTCTAGTGTTTCGTCAACGGATCGTGAAGTACATCGACAGCGTGCATCGTTTTGAGGCTATCGAGTCGAGTATCGCATAGTGTATCGCGAGTCTAGTGAGTGCATTGTCTAGTGTGTTGAGCAGCAAGAGCGATCGATCGAGTCCGGAGCTGTACTTTAGTGCTTTGCCGTGAAGCTATCTTCACCGTTATAGCCCGATAGCCTGAAGGCTGTGTTGCTGGTTGCGTGAGCGTGTTTGTCGTATTTTTTCGATGACTGTAAACGTGACTTTTGAGCTGTCATGAGTAATACTGGCTAAATAAATTGTGTTTTTATTCTTCTTAAGGGTTGTCATCAATCACTTCAAATCCACGAACCCGTACAAAAACGCAACAATATTAATGCAATCTTGCACAAATATCGCTATTCCGATTTCCTATTCAAAATTATTATAACCAGTGTACCGACAGCACATTTAGCACAACCACATCGCATGAAATTTCTCGCATAAACCTACTCAAATTGAATATTCCTGAACATTTGGAATATTATTCTATTCCAGAAGGACAGTGACCAAGCTGTTAGAACAGCAATCGTCTTCAATAACAAATACTGGTCCACAACGATTATATTCTCCATTCGAGATGTCACTGTAATTGATATCTATTATACTTCTTTACACCTCGTTCTACTCATCGAGCTAAAATGACCTAATTATCTGAAAGTTCGTCCCGGCCAGAGAACAGCTAATTTTTGTATGTTTTCACACTTTAAAAAAACCCTATAATATGCAAAGTAAGTAGCGTTCGAATCAAAATGTGGTGGATCATAATTTGCTCTCTTCTAGATTTAGTCGACTGGGCCTCCTACCTCTCCCTAGTCGCTCTTTAAATTGGGCAATAAGAAAGAAATTTTCGCATCCGTCTCCATGTGTGCTATTAGGGTGTAAACAGTTAGCACATCCGGATAACTAAGTAGGAGAACCGCAGTTTAAATAGACTATTTACTGACTGAACTGATACTTTTCTCATTTACGGTTCAAAAGCATTAGCTAAAAGGAGAGTGGAATATAAGTTAATGGCATTCAAACTACAGAGTGTAACTTAGGTTTAATTTCAAAAGTTGCCAAGGAATAACATACCATACAAATGGTTTTACATTCATGACTGTTTTCATTCACGTAAAGGAAAGACAATACAACTGCTTTTTTATATTCTACATAAGCTACTATATTTTATTTTCTGGCACTGAATATTGAATTTGATGATTTAAATAAAAAATAATAGAAAAAATATTTTTAATGAATTTATAAGGACAGAAATATAAATCCTTTAAAGTAGAAATTTGGCTTCTTTTCCTCGCTTCACTTGGCTTCGAATTCTTTTCATTTCACAGAAGAAATGAAATGAAATGAAACATCGAAATTTGATGACTTCTTCTTCCGTTCCAGACGGCTGAATAGATCTTCTAACACATTCCAGATGGTTTTCCGTTCTAAGAAAAACGTTTAGGAGCCTTCCCTCACTTTCTGTGGAAGAATAAAGTAATATGAGAGGAACATCGTTAAATTGTTTCCCATTTTGTTTTTTATGAGTTTTATAAGAATGAAGGAAATCTGGTTTTCCTTTCACGGTTTAGTCACTAACTTGGAAAGCGATGTGATTATTTTTAGTTTTATTAGAAGAGTACTGCCCAATGTTCTTGTATGTGAAAAGTTTGAAGTGTTTGTTATTGTATGTAGGAAGAGATATTCTGTTACTTACTAACCGGACAAGTAATGATGCACTAAAGAACTACAGGATGAAAATTCTTCCTGAAGACTTGGGTCATCAAACAGTAACACATGACCATAAGAAAGACACATTATGGCATTATGAACATTTATTTAACGGGATTAATGAAATATTTAATTAGATAAAAGAAGAGACTTTCTTTCACGCAATTATGGTTACTTCATACATTTCCTGCTATAATATTTGCTGCTTTCAAACAATAGAAATCCTTGTAAAATAGGTCAAATAAGAGCAACAGAAGAAAATACATGATTGGCGAAATGGTGGGGCTAAAATACCGGGACGTAAGTGTCGGGACCTAAATCCCGGGATCGAAATGCTCTACTTCGAATATAAGATTACTTTAATCTAAACAACATGGTCTATGGTTGATATTAATTAGAACTTAGCTAGAGGAATGGAATGATGAAAAACTAGAATTCAGATCTGAAGAAGTAAGACTTCAGAATATAAATTTTAATGTACATAATATATAATAACAGAGAGAATAATAAAATATTAGAGCAGTAATCTACCAGGTTCCTGAAATAAATTGTTCTTTTTCCAAAATAATTCTTTATCTATAGATGAAGAGGGAGCTAAAAGAAGAGAATAAGAATTGCTGTTGCTGTTGTTATGTATTACTTATTTCAGTTGTGATTTAAATTGATTTAAAGGTAATGATTTAACTTTTTTGCTTCAGACTTAAAGTTTAATTTGTTTAATTTTTGTAGTTGAACTTAAGTTTCTTTGGTTTGTTTAAAAGTAATTGTAGTCCTTTAATTTGTTCTCTTGACAGTTTTGGTTAACGCTGGTTTTAAGTTGCTTGAGTAATTAATTTTTTTCTTCTTTACTTTTGGTTGGTTAATTATTTAAATTCTGTTTAGTTAATTATTTTTTCTTAACCTTGGTTGTTAATGTTAATCTCTTGATAAGTTGATCCTTAAGGTCAATCTTTTTAAGGTTTTGTTTACACAAGTTGGTGTTTAAAGTTTAATTTAAGTTTTTTTTATGCCCCCTTTTCTGCTAAATTTGGGATCCATATTTTCTGACTATGGTGGTCGTTTTGGTGTTGTGGAGAATATATAAAAATTTTCATACTTGATTATTGTATTTTAACTGAAGTAATTTTTATTTCTTACTATGGTGGTCGTGTTTGGTGTCGGAATAAACCCAAGAAAATTATCTGTGAAATTATTATATTTTTATTTAAGTACTTATCAGTATTGAAGTTAA